>JAQFZC010008227.1:0-10370 GCA_034695205.1 Dicyrtoma fusca | reverse complement strand
GGGCAAGGCCTCGGACTCAAGTCTCACAGAGTGATTATAAGTGCTACTGGGAAAACTCAAGAGAAATATCTCAATCCCTAATAAGGATACTACCCCAGAAACAATATTATTATTATTATTATTGTATTAAAGTTTCTACATTTAGTTGCAGCTCTAATACCTCAACTTCGACCTCCGCCTCTCCCTTTATCTCTCGCCCTTGTCTTCCCCCATCCTCCTCATTCAGCTCCTTCCTTGTCTAGCCGCCCTGTTCGGGATGATATGGCAGCTGACAGTATAAATCAACAAGATCCATAACATGCGAGATGTAGACGAAGTACGGACAGCTTACGCGTTTTAGCAACATCAACATTCCTCGTCTTTTAAACAAAAAAGGGTTTCGTGCGCACTAGTAGCGTCAAAGCTACATATTCAAAGTTTAAATGTTGTTTTCTCGACCTTTTATAAGAATAAAATGGGATTTGTATTTTGACCCATTTTTGAAATTTTTCAGGTGAGCCCTTTAGTTTATGGCAAAATTGCATATTAAAACCGATTTGATATGAAACGACTGACATGCCCAAAAATAAAATATTTATTTTTTCCAAAATAACCAAAAAGTGGCACAAAGTTTATAGTTACTAATGATAGTAAAGCAAGTGTCTACTTCTAGAAAAAATGTCGTTTGAATCGGGATGCTTCACTTCCTGCGAGGATTACTTGTTAGTGCACTGGTCTGAAATCAGAGTATGTGATCGTGAGATGTGGCTCACGAATAGCCTCATATGTACTTGTTGAACAGATCCCAAAACACAATCTCCTGTTTACAGGCAGAAGTTGACAAATATTCATTTTAGTAGCTGCTGCACTTTTGTGTCTGAACTCTGCAATTTTTAGTGATCTACCGTTTACATTTTTGGCACGAATTTTACTAAGCAGTAATTAATTATTGGTTTGTGCGCTCAAAACTACGTTCAACTTTAATCTACAGTTTTGGCATAACTAACTGGCTATGGATAATTTTCAATCACCAATTTACCCTTGCGACGTTCCTTTAGCCTTCGATCATGTAAGTTTATGTTTTTACATTTGACAGTATCATTTCATTAGGTGCCTAGCATTTAAACTACCAATATTTTTTTGAACGACTATTTATTTATGTACTGTTACTTTCAACATTTGAACATATTGCTTTCAATGAACGATTCACAGATTGTTATTAGATTTGATATAAATACTGAATTTTAATAAATTGTAATTGTTTTTTTTATGTAGATCCTAGAAAAAGTATTCAGTCATTTGGAGACCGCCGATGTGAAAAATGCTCGGTTCGTTTGTCATCGGTGGGCCCGGTTTGGAGCCAAAGAACTTCAGAAGCGCGTCACAATTTGTTTCAAGAAAGAGCATTCCAGGGGCTTCTGGTTTGAGATGAAAATGAATGAAAATATTTTTTCGGACCAGTATCAAAATCAAAGTCAAACATTAGAAAACTTGTCAACTCTCATCAATACCTCACTTTCGAACCAGCAGTTCCCTTGCAATTCCTTCCGTTTCTACGTTGGTCGCCTCTTTGATCCTAGTCTTCAGACGTTCCTTGATAGTCACGGGCATTTGATCAAAAAGCTCGAATTTTGTCCCTTAAATGTCTTAACGGTGAAAACAAAAACAAAATCTCCTAATAGTGATTGTGTTATTGCCAGTGGACTGAGAAAACTGTTACTTCATCAAACACCGAATCTACAACATTTAGAATTACATATAGGAGTGTCTTCAGGGCCCGGACCAGCTGGACCAGAACTAGCAACTCAAGAAGTTGTCGAAAATAGTGAAGTTTCGGAATCGGCAGCCCTGCTCTCTAATTTGAAATTAAATACAAAATTGAAGGTACTCAAGATTTGGAATCATTTACCACAAGAGATTTTTGACAGAATAATACAAGTCGTTCCAAACTTACAAGAAATGGATTTAGAAAATAAGGATTTGCACTATTTGGTTCGTCCAGTGAATCGAATATATCTACTCAGAAACTTAACCTTTGAACCCAACAAGGATAATATTGATTTGCTAGAAAACTTTGCAACTAATTCCTATGATATTCAACTCCGTGAGATCTCCTTCCATTTCAGCATGTCACTATATTCTCATCCAGAGATTTGGCTCCGAGTTGTTCGTGTCATCAATAAAATCCTAGAAAATAGCTCGAGCTCATTGAAGAAGGTCACCTGGAGGCGCTCAAGATTTCTCCCTGGCATTATTTTCCCGGTCATGAACAACGTCAAAGAAATTCAGGTGATTTGCTATTCCGCTCGTCATCACTCAGCCTCATCATCCACATCGGCATCACCCGGAATTGATCAACAGCAAGATTACTACTACAAGCCACAAGAGTTTGGTTTGGAGAAAAATTTCCCTAATCTTGAAATAGTTCGCATTCGTGTAATGAATCGGTATCGCTACCCACTGTCAACGGAAGATTTCATCGAGAATTCCTGTGCTAGTCTATTTAGCTCCGCTCCAGCTCCCAGTGTCAAGTATATTTATATCGAAAATGTGAGCCAGCAAGAATCGGAAAGGTTCCAGGCTCTCTATGGACCTCAACTAGCACAGGTTTTCCCCAATGCGAGAGTCTGCTTGAAGTAGCCTTTAACGGGAAATATATAATTTATTTTTAGAACTGTAAAGTACCTAACTGGACAATTGGATTTCAGACAATGAACTTATAAAAACCAACCTAGCAACTGTAAAAATGTAAAAATAAATGTGTACAGCAGATTCAATTCCAATTTTATTCAGTTTATTTGAATTGTTCCAGTTCACAGTCAACATTTGGCAGTAAAGTTTACTGCACTATTTAAGATTCTTAAATTATTACTTTTGACTTTTGAGCTACCTTTTAACTGCTCGATTTTCGACTAGTCACTTTACTGTATTATCGCATCAGTCAAATCACTATCGTATAAGTTGTAATAATTTATTATAATTTGTATTTTCTCCATCAACTATTTTTGCTACTTGCTAACGCTTAAAGTCAAGGGTTTAAAATGAAGTTTCCAATCAGTATTGTTTTGATGGGATTATCATCTGCTTTTGTGATACCCTACATCGTGGCCCATTCTTCAACTTCGTCTACACCATCACCATGTCTTCTACACTGTATTTGCAACTATGATTACATCTACTTCCCGGTTTGTGGAACAAATAATGTCACGTACGATAATCCATGTCTTCTCGAGTGTGACCAGAAATGTGACTCAAGTACGATTTTTTTATAGTAATTTATTATTATTATATTCACATTTTATTTGTATACGAAAGTTTCATGTTGTAAGTATGTTGGGATGATTAATGCTAGTTAAATTAGATAAGTTGAAACAGATTTTCCTGGGTGTATGTAAGGTATTGGAGGTAGATAGTAATTCATTAGTTAGCGAATTGTTAATTTTATGCTATTTTAATGTTTTGATTATAGGTTTGACCACGGCCTACAATGGAACCTGCCATGCTAGGGGAATGAATACACCGGCCACTAAACTTGAATTCAACTGAATATGGGAAACTTTAATAGAATTTCATCGATGCAGTGTTTTATTTATTTAATATTGTTCAAAATCAAATATGTTGTTCTGGTTATGTACGAGCGTTTGCTAATGATTTATAATTTCTATCAAAATACAAATTACAAAACTGACTATAGGAGTTCAGAATTGATTTTCTATTCAAAGCGTCGCATCGTGTTGCTGTGTGTACGTTTCCACTTTTTACTCTAATGCATAATGTGATGTAATTTATTATCTATTTTATTTATAAGTAGATTAGTACATAGTAATTTATTGTTAATCCACTGTAACTCGTTCATTGCAAGGGCAAATTAACAAAATCCATCATATTTGAGTTAATAAAATTACGTACTCGTATGTACATGCATAGATACAATTATGATTTTAATTTCATTATTATTACTTAAATAACAAACGTGCGAAGTAAATTCGAAAGAGTTTATTGTAGTAAATAGTAATGCAAAAGGCTGCTGCAGATTGCATGAATAATAATTAGGAATTTAAAATGTATGCGGGTCCTAAGTCTTTGTTAGAATTTATCATTTTCATTTTTATAAATAGTTCCTTAACTGACGAGAGATTATATCAGTGCAGTGCAGGGTGTACAAAAAATGCATTAAAATCCATTTAACACTACGCCTACGCGTATCTGTACTTTATCAAGAACAAGGTCGTTGCATTGTTAAACTCGTATTACTTGATGGTCCAGATTTTATTTTCTAATTGATTTCGTTTATTAATGAATTAATTAAGGGTAGTGCATTAAAAGGTAAAGGTGTAGAAATAAATGGCAGTATTGGTCGGTTCAAAAGTGCATGGCTTACTAGCATTGCATTGATCAACATGTTTGCCATAGCTCTATAGGTTTTTGTTAAATATTGGGATTGAATCATTATGACGTTCCATTGTAGCTGCTCTAAGGGATTAAGTGTTTCTAATCTAAGGAATTATTTGTTTAACTGTAGCTGATGCTGTTAATATAATATTTACATTTAGTAAAGTGAGTTATTTAGGGTAGGTAAGTATAAGTCCATTACAGTTGACAGTGCATATCTAGTAAAAGTGATAATGATAATACAAAATTACTTACTTTCAGTGTTAATTAATCAAAAGTTTTGACAGGCCTATTATCCAAATCAAAATTCATAGCGCTGCTACCCCTTTCCTAATTTCCTAATTGCAGATTATTTGAAACATACATAATTACACTCTGATTAGAACCCCAAAAATTAAATTGGCAATGAGACTCTTGGAAAAAATAACTGTGTTGTACTCAGTGGTAGGACTTTTCACGTCAGTCGGATTAGTTTTTAGTACACAAAATAATGGAACTTCCTATGGAAACACACATGCAGTTCAAGGGAGTAATAATTCCTTTCAGAATAGTCAACCAATTGGAATCATGGGACGCCCGTCCATAAATTGTGACCACCCTGAAGACCCGGGCTGCATCTGCACGAAAGAGTATGACCCCGTCTGTGGCTCGGATGGCAAGACGTATAATAACTGGTGTTACTTTAATTGTATTCGGATGTGTAACCCAAGTAAGATTATACCTCAAACTTCAAACTAGCAATATTTGGTCAAGCTATGGTTGATTACTATTATTGATTGTTGAAATGGGGTTTATTTTAATTTTAACTTTTATAGAACTGACCTGCGTTCATAATGGTCGATGTGAGGAACTTAAGAATGGCGGATCAAGTAATCGTCCTTGTCAAAGTTTCCGGCCTGAAACCCCAATATTGCATTTGTTATAAATTTTTATTTGATAATAAAATACTAACTTAACGTGATGTAACTGTAGCTATACACATTACACATTACCTGTACGCGTAGTGGACTGTAAAATGGTTAACGTCTTAAGCATGCTGGCTTGCTAGAATGCAGCTGTCCATTGAAAAAAAATAACATAATTTAGTCATTGTTGCCCTTAATTGATGAGACCGAAAATAAAAAAAAAATGTAAATCAAATTTAATTAGGCGCATTCTGAACTATTGTTGGTACTGCACATTGCATTGCTCTCTCTTCAAGCATGTAACTAAATAAAGCTTATTACACTGCAGTACTGCACCGTTCAAAAAACACCGAGATAAAACATTTTGCACATGTAATAAAAATCAGTAAAATTATAACTTACTGGCCTACAATTGAAACTGTGCAGTGATTCAAAAACTTCCAAAAAAATTACATATTTTTATAAGACATCAATCAACAAGGTTGCGCTGTAGTTTGGAGCACTTGGGAACCACTTTGGGGGCAGTACGCAGTGCATTAGTACGCTGGTTTTTTTCCGCCAAGTTTCCTTCACTGATCAAAACAGTTTGTGTATAGTTATAGTGAGTGTAAAATATAAAAGTAAAGGTTTTAGTACAGGCAAAACATTCTAATGTTTTTTAAAAAAATATGCCGTACCTATTCCATTTTCAAAATTATTTCTAAGTGATTACAACTGAAAAACCCCTTCCTAGTTAGATAGTCCAGGATGGCCAAATAAACTAATAATTATTATAATTTACCAAAATTTTGTTCCCCTCAAAACCACCAGGGAAGGACCAACATTCATTGTTCCATGCCTTCCACCATTTCATCACGCAGCCCCGCACGCACTCAACTCCAGAAAACGAGTCCCGCGGCAAACTCGATCTCTGGAATTAGCTCAGGAAGCTTGGCTTCTACTCATATCACACGTTTTACAGTGCTTATGGTTGCTCTGGCTTCTAACCACATGACTAGTATGGTGAACGCTTTAATCTAGTTATCTACTGTTGTATGTATTAGAAGTAGGTAATTGAATGCAAGTAGGCCAAAAGTTTGCTAGTCTAGTCGATTCATTCATTTTTTTAAGCATCCGCTAGTCTAGTCTAGTCTAGTCTAGTCAATCAGTTTCATATCCCTTAACATGGGGAAAATCGCGGTTAGTCTAGTCTAGTCATTTTGCTCCAATACTTTTGCTAGTCTAGTCTAGTCTATTCACAGTTTTTTCGATCCATGGCTAGTCTAGTTTAGTCAAACCTGCCAGAAAGCTAGCTGTTGAGAATTCTTAAGTCTAGTCTAGACTGACTAGACCTGGCCAGCCTTAAGGAATGGCGGACAAAATACCTGAAAAAATGGGATTTCCGCATAAAAAATCACTTTAAAAAAACACCATTTCAAGCATCCACCCTTCTAAATCAACACTTCGTATTTTCTCTTGCTTTCAACTAATAATTACGAACTAATAATGGAATTACAATTGATCAAGTTCACATATTATCGTCACGAAATTAAGTGTCACTAACATAAATTACTAAAATAATTCTACCATAACCGCTGTCGCCGTAGTAGTCATGTGGTTAGAAGGATAATTTAAGCCGTGGGCAATCTTCGGACTGTCGGGGCTTGATGTTTGATGTCTTCCCTATCTGATTCATCCATCTATTTGAATTCGGGAGTTCGAGTGGACAGGGGGCTGCACGATGAATTGGTGGATGGTGGTAACAAAACACTTGCGTTTTGGGTACGGGAGGTAATGCAAGCTGATCTGCATTCATTCCCCAGTGGCCTTTTTAGAGGGGAAATAATTTTTGCAGTTTTTATTTGTATTTTATTGCAGGGTTAAGATATGCGGGTAGTTTGTCTTTGTTCACTAATAAATTCAGTTGATTGAAACGCTAAAAGCTGCGTATCTGAATAGTCACACCGAATGTTGTATCTAGAAAGTTGAAACAAACAAGTTCGTAGTTCGGTTGGGTGAAAAAGTGAAAAAAGTATTTTTAGAATTGAGCATTTCAACAAAAGACAAAAATAGATTAATATTTAAACGTTTTGACTGTCGTTTTGCAAACACAACTACGCACTCCCCGTTTCTTTGTTTCATTTCAGATTCGTCATTATGCTTTTTTTTGGAAGCTTCACTAGCCTGCATGACTGCAGAAAATCGGTCAAGTGTCGCAAGAAGGTAAGGCAGAAGCGCTCGCTCGTCGTCTTATTTTGTCCTGTTATTTTTTATTTATTGTGAAAAAATTACATCAAAGCCTCCAGTTTTTCGAACAAAATAATAATAAATTATTGTTGTTTGCTGCCATCAACTATTTGGTAGCCCGATTCCGATTGATGACTGAAAATGGCTGAACAACAGCAAAAGGGACAAGAGTTGGACGATACGGTAAGTTTAACAATACAACTAACAACTACTTACCTAAATGGCTAGTAAGAAACCATTAGATTAAATTATACCAATCTATTTTCAGTTTAGAGCACTAACATTTAGTTGGTGCTCCAACTATTAACCCACCTATTACCAACTACTCCAACCATACTATTAAAAAGGTTTTTCTAAAAATTATTTTGTTCGTTAGCAGATGAAGGCGACGGTCCGCCAAGTTAGCCTTGATATGGAGCTCCAGCTTCTGTTTTCGGAACTGAAGGAATTGGAAGGGAAAATTCCAGTGGGATATCATAATTATTCGGGTATCATTGATAAGATTCAGAAAGTAAGTTTGTTTAAAAGTAAAAACTTTATAATCAAGTAATTTACTATCAGCTGGTGGCACTGTCAACTGTATTCAATGATCGTTGATTGTATATTTTGGATTGTTGCTTGCTGTTGTGTGCAAGCACTGCAGTTGACTGTATTTTTATTGTGCACTATTATTTTTGTATTTCTTTGAACCCGATTTTCATTATTTAGTTATTTTTTGCAATCATTAATTGCATTTCATTTTAATTTTGGGTTGAAACACACGTTAGTATTAATTTTTTATCGCTTATTTAGCTCCGCAAACGAATCGTACTGAACTGGGAAAAGCAAGAAAGTGACCTTTTCGAATCAATTCAAAGTTCTTTTGACACCCTTGATCTTGCGGAGAGCGTCCCTTCATCGAATCAGAATGAAAGGCAGCCGGCCATCGTCAGGCACATCCTAGACTTTTGCTTCCAGGACATGAACGGTGACGAAGCGACGAAACTTGCCATAAGGTCAGCACCCTTGGAGCGGATGGACGTCAGCTGGAGCTCTTCAAAATGGGACCAAAAGTCTGGATCAGATCTCGTTATTTTGAACAACCTTTTCCAGTCAAGCATGCAAAGTTTGATGGTTTTGAGAATTGAAGCTCATAAATTATTCACCAAAACGGTTTTGACTGACCAAAAAATGACCATGCCGAACTTGAAGTTCCTCTCACTTTTCTCCCCCAAGGAGGTCGTTAACAATAACGATAAAAGTTGCATTAGTCTGCCAGAAATAGTTCCAAAAGGCATCAAGCTATCCCAGAAGTTCCCCAATTTGGTTACACTGGTTCTTCGGTTGCCCGTAAAATTCGACAGAGTCTCCTTGAAGAAGCTTTTCCCAGGGGATTATTATCAAACTGAAAATACAGAGAATGGAATTGAAGTGGATGTTCTAGAATCAGTGAAGAATCTGGCGCTGGACTGCAAGTTCACATATTCTGGGATAAAGTCATTTGCGAAGAAGTTCCCAAACGTGACGAATATGCTCGTGAAGAATGTGACGGAGATATTTTGGAACGATGACTCTTATTGGTTTCTTCCGTGGGAGCACTTGACCAAGTTGGAATTACGTGGATTTGCTTTGGGGGATAAATCTCAGTTCGGTTCTCGGTCCTTGGACTCGTTTTTTACTGGGATTTCTAATGAAATTTGTGAGAAGTTGAGACGATTTGGAAAAAATGAGTACGTTCATGTGGATCTAAGGCTTATTTCCATGTTTCGATCTGTTCGGGATTTGGAAGGTAATTGGGATTTTTATTATTGTGCATTTTATCTAATTCTTCGAGTTTTACTAATTTACTACTTTTTAACAGTATTAGTAACTGAGATACCCTTATTGTTCTATTTATTCAGAGCTGAAGATGCTTAAGATCGTTTTTGATCATCCCAAGAATGCAGAATGGAGGCTTTCGGCAGCCACTGATAATGAAAAGGTGGCCTTTTCTCGGGTTACTGGACTTTATTCTTTTAACAGGATGCCTAAATTAAAGGACATTGTATTCGCTTATGATTTCACTCAGTCTAACTCACAAGGTCAGGAAAAATGCATTTCATTATTTTGAGTGAATACGCATGTGCTGGATCTTCTGCCAAATATTTTATGGAGAGAAAAAACCTTCCAGTTTAATTTATTACGAAGCTATTGCTACGTACGCATTACATTTTGAACTGTTATAATTTTTATTATTGCAGATATTGCAGACGCTCTGGACCCCCTGACTCCGTTCGTGAATTTTGTTCACCACCCAATGGATATCGCAACTACTGAAGAATAAAACCGAACGAAACGCAATCGAAATGCCCTCCTTTTTTCATTTATTTTTACAGCAATTTTGCTTTGAATGAATTGATTTCTTCCGTTATAATTGGTGTAGGTATTAATACAAAACGTATTTGTAAAGGAATGGTACGCTATGTCTCATTAACTATGACGTTATTGGATGATTTAATATATTACCTATAGTTGTTTCATTTTATTGTTTAGTATTTTATCGTCGTGGGTGTTTTTAATAATGAACTTGAGTATGTGTGATATAAAAATTTTATTGGCCTTATAAATAAGAATGAATTTAGTGGATAGTGACTGTAAAGAATGATCAAAACAAAAACAGAAAGTGAAGTATTAATTTTTTCGAAATAGGCTCCGGTTTAATAATCCATGAATTCATAATATGCTCTTCCTACTCTTTAAGTAGTCGACTAGTCGATCATACATAATTAAAGCCTGCAATTAGTCGTACAATTATTATATTTAATTATCAAAATACAGTGAAACCTCGCTATAAGCACACCTCAAGGGAACTACAGATTACTGACCTTATAGCGAGGTGACCTTATAGCC
>JAQFZC010008226.1:0-10371 GCA_034695205.1 Dicyrtoma fusca | reverse complement strand
TTTCGAAAGCGGTCAAAACTAGTAGATAACACTTTTCGAAAGCGGTCAAAACTAGTAGATAACACTTTTCGAAAGCGTTCAAAACTAGTAGATAACACTTTTCGAAAGCGGTCAAAACTAGTAGATAACACTTTTCGAAAGCGGTCAAAACTAGTAGATAACACTTTTCGAAAGCGGTCAAAACTAGTAGATAACACTTTTCGAAAGCGGTCAAAACTAGTAGATAACACTTTTCGAAAGCGGTCAAAACTAGTAGATAACACTTTTCGAAAGCGTTCAAAACTAGTATATAACACTTTTCGAAAGCGGTCAAAACTAGTAGATAACACTTTTCGAAAGGTCAAAACTAGTGAATAAGACTTTTTCAAAACGGTCGAAATTAGTAAATAACACATTTTCAAAACGGTCAAAACTAGTAAATAACACTTTTCGAAAGTGGTCAAAACTAGTAAATAACACTTTCGAAATGGTCAAAACTAGAAATTACTATTTTCAAAAAGATTCAGAACTAACAATAAGTATATTACCGTTTCGAAAAGGTTAAAATATGTAAATGAGTGGAAGTCAAATAATTGCGTCGCAATAAAATAAATTACATAATGCTATGTAATTTATAAGATTGTACCAGCATATTATAGTTTATAGTCATATAATAATTTGTAAAACTAGGTAATTTAAAGTTTTTATTTCTATTTGGAATTCTATAGACGTAAACAAGAGCCTGTCGAGAATAACTCTACCGGCGAAATGGGATGGTTTAGAGGAGCAGACGGAATGTCCAGTTTGTGCGGATTTTCTGATTGGGACGATCCGAATGTGCACCCGGGGCCACTCAATCTGTGCGAAATGTAATGACGTCGTCACTCGCTGTCCGCTCTGTCGACGAGACATGTCCCAAGTCCGAAATTATTTTATGGAGTATTTCATGGACAACTGTACTTTTAAATGCAAGTACTTTGATCAAGGATGTACGGCTGACATCAAGCCAGCAGCTTACCACTCACATATCGAACGCTGTCACTTTCGGTTAGAATAATCCATAATAGTAAAAAAAAATTTACTTATTTGCCTTGTTTGGCAGTTAAAACTGGAGCTGTCCTAATTAATAATTACTAATTAATACTGTTTCTAACAGAGAAGTGTCTTGCTGTGCTATTACGTACGACAAGTGTGACGCCATTACGAATTTCAACGACTTCATTCCACATTTGAATCAACGTCATAAGATTCGAGCTTTCAAGAATGGAATGCAGTACTGCTACCGATTTCCTCGGGATAAGGGCAAGATTTTCCGTAAGTTAAGATGATCAATGTGTCCATTGAGAATCAAATACACTATTTATTATTATTATGAAAAAGTTTACCGAAAAAAAATGAAAAAAAATGACTTATTTGTGATAGAGACACCTTATGCCACCATTGAGTTCGACCATAAGAATTTCTTTTACAACTTTGCCACGCACACCATGACCAGTCCAACTGGGAAAGATGTGATCATTGCCGTTTGGTGGGTGTCATACTTCAACCCCTCAAACGACAAGACCCAGTATCGGTGCAAGATTAAAATCGGGAGCATTAAGAATAAGGAGATGGTCCTGGAGTACAATGGACCTGTCCATGACTTCCGCATCACTGCTGAACAAGTTCTCGCAGATGAAATCTGCCTCAGTGCGACACTACCTGGACTCAAACAATTCTGTACGGATGATGAGAAGAATCCACATTATTTATTTTCTCATATTGAGAGTGCAGAGATAATAAAGGTAATGGCAGAACAGATCCTGCTATATCTATTACAAAAATATATTTTAGAAATACTTAAATTATGAAATATTTTTTATAAATTAAATTTCTTTTTACAGGTTGAACAACCTGAAACCAACCTCATGATTTCCGAGTCCAAGAAAGTGACCATTCTATCAACTAATGACTTGGAGAGCTCAGACGAAGAGAGTGTCTAGACACACCTTAGTAATCTGCCTTCTTGAATGAAAATAGTTTGAAAGAATAGAATCCCAGAAAGTAAATAAGGCAGAATACTGAACTGAAAACTGTTACCACCAGCTATATTTTATTTACAATTTCTCGACGATAAGTCTCTTTTTCTTAAAATCACAACTAAAATGTTAGACTGTGTTCTAGGTCTTAAAACTTTACTATATATTAATAACTTTAGAAGTAAAAGGACTAATAATGTATTTAAGGAATCAATAGGTGATCCACTAAACTACTTTGTACTTTTGGACTGAAATATTTATTATTTTGTTACGCTCTGAGTACGAAGGTATGTATATAAAAAAAAGCTGGGATAGGAAAATATTTGGGTAATTGTGGAAGATTGTTGACCTTTACCAAGGCGTGCCTTGATGACCCCTGATGTAGTAGCTATAAATATTTACCATTTCATGTTAATGATTGTTTTACAGATAATATATTTTCTATATTTAACTTTATTTATGTGTTAACTTGTCCTACATGGAACAAAGCTACCTACATTAATACATTATTATTCCGAAAACTTTGTTAATTTTACAGATTTTACCTAATTAATAATGAAGATGAATATTCACTACCTATAAGTTGTTGATGACTGAGTTGTAATAGTGTACACATATTTTGATAATATATTTATATGCAAATAAATAACTACTGTAATATTATTTCATTCAACATCATTATCTTTGGGCATTGCAATGCTGCTACTACCAAAGCGACTGGCACCAACCTACAATAAGTTAAAAATGAAAAATTTAACGAACTCCTAGAAAATTACTTAACGAACGTTAACAGTTTAATAAAATTCAACGTTTATTTCACGAACTAGAAACTAGAAATCACAATATATTCCACTCAGTATTCTAAATTAAACTACTAATACGGTTTGAAATAATAACATACCCCATACACCATAAGTCAACTAATGTCAGCAGTCAACAGTTAACACTGATATATTGATACTGAGACCACAATCGCACTATTAGTAGTCGACACAGTCGAATGTTTTCTAGAACTGACAAATATGAATTAGAGTTTTTTAAATCTGCTAGACCCCAGCACAGTCAACAGTTGACGGTCAGTACCACTTCAGTCACAACAATTGACCATGCGACGATCCAGAATTTTGATCATTTATTATGCGAGTTAAAGTTAAAATTTTGAATTTCAAATTTGAAAAGTAGAAATTAAACCTAAAGCCAAAAACCGTCAACGGTTAATCGTCAATTGTAAAATAATTATTAAACTCCAATTTACTTCATACTTGCGAATGATTAGTGAAACAGTTTTTTTAATAAAAAAAACGACTGACTGATGACTGAACTCATTAATTGTTAACGAACTCAACTGCACAAAAACGACAAAAGTCAAAGGAATCCGTACGTGACTAGTTAGAATATTATAGGCGATGCGAAAGGGAAATGCACTGAAACTGAAATACTGAAAATAATGCAGTGAAGATGGAAAGTTTTACAAAAATATACAAAAATACACCTTGGAAATACATTAGAGGGGAAGGGAAGGAGGAACGGAATAGTAATAATTTATTATTAACAAGATTTTGTATATTTACACTTTTGTGGAAAAGTAATGACGTACAACGTTTACAATTGAATTCTGTGTCATGTTTATTTACATTAAATCAGATTTATTTATTTTATTTTTCAGTGCGTCTTACAAAACTTACAGACAGCCACAAGATCAAAGATACGCCAGTTATTTTTATTTTTTTTTTATAAGTGAAGAATTTTGTGTTTGTGTCATCTTTTTTCGCTCCCTTTTTTAATATCTGAACATGTGTGCTTCAAGATCAACAGTCAACACTGCGATTGCTGGCATCTTACGAAACTAGTCAACAGATCGTTGAGATCATGTCTGGCAGATCGCAGTGAGTGTTGCTGCATCGAACAAAATTATAGATCACTGAATTTACTTTTCCGACCTGTTGCTTATTCTTGCTTTCATTTTCAATTTTCATAATTCATCATTAATTGTTTTTAATTAGAATTCACATTTTTTAATCTCCTTAATACTAGATGAATAACTTTGAGACAGATTTTATAGCTGCAAGTTAAATGTTTTAGATTTTATGCAAATGTGCCAGTGTTGTCAGTAAAGTTGATTTAAAGATTTGATCCCATCCCTTTATTCGGATAGTGATAACAAATAAAATCTTTTTAACCATCTTTTTACTTTTTTCTCATGCTCCCATCATTACGAACACTATTACTATTAAATTAATGAAAATGTTCTCTGGGCGAAGGTACTTTGTCCTTTGTAACTCGGTAACCTAACCGACTAACAAATCTCAATGAATAAAAATTGGGAATGCGATGAAACGATTTCCTTGGACTTGTATCCAATGGACTAAAATCTGTAACTAAAACTTTGTAACTATTGTAACTAACACTTTCAGTGCAATCAACGTCTCCATCAGTTTGTTAATCATTTGCCATCATCTTTGAGTTTGGATTTGAAGGCACCTGACTAAAGACCAAGAAGATCGGAAACCGTCCTATCCATCCCCCCGAAATCCGAAATCTTCCTATAACTATATTGGAATGAATAATGGAAGATTTGGACTTAAACCTGTACTTGAATGATGGACATGTACTAGTACAGTAGAAGTACGCTGCCAAGTCAGCCTTTCATTTGATCCCTGTATTTTACACTGGTACTGCAGTATTTTTCAACATTCATACTGAAGACAGCATACAGACAAGATCACCACAGATCGGACAGGTTTTTTTTTCTTTTTTACCCCGTCTTCATTTTATATCTTGTTGGGTATCAGTTAAAATGCAAAAACAAAAATGATTATCGATCCAAAGCATCTTTTCTTGACTTGACTTAACTTTACTGTGCTCATGTGTTTAACCTCAGGTCTGATGTTGAAGCTGATGAGCTGTGTTGTGATGGGGGATGGCAGACCAGTGGTGCTAATGGCAATGGGATTATCCGATCTGAAGAAAATATCTTTTTAGACGTACACTTTCCAAAGTTGTTTCGTACATATTATTAACTTCAACCGGAATACAGTTTATACAGCCGTTCAGTTTCGTCTTCGTCAGTTTTCCTACGTATACTTGTTAGCCGAGTAACCGAAGATTTCAGTACTTCGAAGAAGTAGTTCCTACAATAGTATCTCCAGTAGCAACAGCAACGGCCGAAGAAATCGTGGACAGAAAGCTCCCCGTCATATCTCTGTAAGAAGATTCAGCTCATCCTCAGTTGGCAAAAAGCTGGAAGTAGTGTACTGCTTATCCAGTAGCTTGTCTACCTGTGTTTGCACTTTATTATAATTGTAAACTTTGTTGATTGCTCAGACTACTGAAACTATGCATCTATAGCTACATATTTAAATGTGCCTCTAGGGCTAGGTTTGAAATCCAAATGTTTCATCCTGGCATACCTACACCTGTATTAATCCTTGCACTACTGCTGCACATCTAGTTCTGATTCTGGTCCTGGTCCAGGTTGTTAATGCACACAGTACAGAAGGAGGAGGGAAGGATAACATCTCGACAAATTTCATTTTTATGACTTTGACCCTGTGCGTGCCCAAATTCCCTGCTACCTTACAAACTACGGACTAAACTACAGCAGGCGTATCTTACATACCAAAGAACCAAATATTTGTACTATGCACTAGGCTCCGCACACTTTTTTATCTCTACCCTATACCTATACCAATACCGATATTACATTATACTACATTAAAATATACACATCGCTACTGAAGATGCAAAGTGCGTTCAACAATATGTAGCGTCTTTTACAAAATGTGTACAATTACATACCTAACTGCGTTTTGTACTTTTTAAAATATGTAAACCGTACCTTTTGTCCTCATTTAATACAGCAAAAAGTAATTTGCGTATTTTAAAAAAGTGTCATTTTAATTTTCAGATTTGTAAGAAATTTCAAAACTGCAAATTTTTGAAAAGTTGTAAGCCTTTGTTTTGCAAATTTTTCTAAAGATGCACCATGGAATTTCGTCAAGGACCCGGCCCCTTACTACTAGTTAGCTTTGAAAAAATTTGAAGATTTCGCACCTTCAGTAGCGATATGAAAATAAAATTAGCTACATTACAATCCATCAAACCTTCTTTTGCCCTCTTCGCTTCTGATTATAAATTAGCCAATGAATTGTAGAAATAGAAACCTGGTTCTGATCCGAGTGCATCTCTTATTTCTTGTTTCTTCGAGAGCTCAAGTTCCCTTTCAGTCGTAAAAGTTAGTCCGCCTGACTGGCTCTGATTCTGACTCTGATTCTAACTCTGACTTTCCACTGGATTACAATTTGTTTACACATAGTTGATGTCTGTGCACTGTTTCACGAGTAGGTACTATGTACATTCAAACATGCGCTTGCAATCAGGAGCTGCTGGTAGCGTCACTTGGAATTAAAAGTCGATGCATCATGACATGAATCAATCGTGATGTGATCGTCAATGAATTCAATTCCAATGAATCATGAATCTTCAGTCAGACCCAAGAAGTCCAGGCAGGTTTCATTCCGCTCTCTCGGAAATGTAGAAAAAACTGGAGAGTAATCAGTGTGCAATGCTTGCATTCAACCAATTGGAGAGACAGCAGTAAAACTAAGAAGGGAGACGCATGATGTGTATTTTGATTTTGAATTGGAATTGGAATTAAATTTTTCCCGACGGGAGAATTAAATGGAATTGCTGCAGCAGACACAAATAAGTAGCTACCCATTTACGTATGTGCGTAAGCACCTTATGTGCAAGCACTTATTTAGCCTAATGTATCTGTACTGTAGCTATACATATCTACATATTATGTATCTACCAAAAGATTAGTAGTGAGTGGAACTGGGGAACTGGGAATGAGGAAAAAGTTTTCTGAGCTGAAAAACGCTAAACCTTCTCCTTCTGATCCTTCCAGTTTAATATTGATAGTACCGTCAACCTCCTATTAGTCAATAAAGCATCAAAAGTGAAAATTGAGGCTCTTCTGAAATACGGGTTAATTGGATAGCCGATCGTGGGGGAGTTTCATGGTATGTACAGTATGTACTGCGTTTATTTTTTGTGTACGCGCATATTGAGATTAGATGTGTATGTATGTACCTATACCTGCAGTAAATATTGTGAATGAACCTTTTAGGATTTCATGAATTTGACAAATGAACACTTTGCTATAATGATTTACCTACCCATGTTAAACCTAAAATACTTATTGATGATGATAAGTCCAAGATTTCCAGGTAGTTTCCTCGCCTCGGCGTTCGGTTTTGCCTTTTGCAGTACACACATGGAGATAGCGTTCATACATCAAAATTGTCTGATGACAAGCAATTGAAATTTGAAGGGAGACGGTAATAATATAAGGTTTAGCTTTATTAAGTGCCAACAAAGTGAACCAACTTAATGATAGGGCTAGAGTTGAAGTTTAACCTGCAGCCTGTCCTAGGTGTGAGAGCGAGGTGCTTGCTTACAAATCGAAAGTCAGAAATGAAAATGCTTCTTATTTTTTATTTTGTCCAGCTTTTAATACTTGCAAGGAAGCTACAGACAAGACGTTTCAAAAAATATTTTTTTTTGTCCATATCTTGTTCTTGAGAGGGAAGGAATCTGTGTGCAGCAGGAAGATCAATAACTTGCTGAGGTGGCTGGTGGTTGGTTTTTGGTTTGGGTAAGTTGTGTGCTGGGTGCACAAAGGGCAAATTATCTATTAATTTTATGTTCCTTCACATCAGACAACCAGGAGGGAAATCCCTGGTGGAAAAACTTTACGTGGCATAAAAATGTCTTAAATGTTCAAGAGGGTAACTACTTATTTTCTTTAGCATCACTGCGCACTGACAGTTCCATATTGCTGTGCCCTGCAAAGCTGTAGCAATAATAATCACGGAATAAAATGAACAATGGTTAGCCCCAGTAGTCCCATCTCTTTCTAATAACTAAACTTTATTAAAATTGTTCAATATAATTCGACATTTTGGAATTGGTCTTCATAAGGATCTGCAATTTAAGTAAACTAATAGCTACATTGGTGATGTACACTTTTAGCCGCCCAGAAAGTGTTACAAAGATGTTAATTGCGGGTAATCATGTGATAAGGGAGCATATCATTTTCTAGTTAATAGTTTGTCCGTATAAATGGTCTTTTTTTAAACGTTTCCAAATCTCATACAGCCTTCCAGCCTTTCTTGCCTGTGTGAACTGTGAACGAAGGATTAAAGTTACCAAAAAAAAAATTAAAACCTCTTTACTTAATTTCGTCAAAGCAATAATGCAATGGTTACGGTTGGGATGATGTAGCTGAATACATACATGCATAGGTACAATCATCATTGCATTGCAAAGCTCCAGCTCATTTTTAGTTTTGGTTACTATAAAAAAAACTCCATACTGGATGGGAATGGGACCGAATGAATGTTTTTCAATACGGATTACACTGTCATTTTTTATAGAGCATTTAATCCCGGCTTATAGTCCGGCAAGGCCGCGGTGTGCGTTCACTAAACCAAGTGAAACAGACCAACCACATTTCATTTTGATATTACACACCTTAGGTAGGCACCTACATTAGAGAGATAATGTTAGTTTTATGGATTATGGCAACGACAAGGATTACTTGGGGATGCTTGTCGGGAAATAATTTACTAAGAATATGTGACAAATCACAGGTGTGTCATACTGACTGCTCGGTTAAATATTCTTCCCATTTATTATGTAAGTAATGGGTACGTACCTCCACCTTTTACATACATATATAGAAGATACGCATATTAGCAACAATTTTATAATTCGGGCTTGAATTGTAGTTTATAAAATGGTAAATTAGAATCTTTGTCCATAACGTGAATCTCGGGCTATAAGAGAAAGACCGACGGGTATGAGTATAGTTGTATCGTATAGCATAGCATACTGCACTGAGTCTAATGATAATTAATGAGGACGGAAATGTTTAGGAAATGGAACTGGTCATGCATTGAAGGAAAAAAAAACTTGCATGCTATAGGGATTTAAAAGTATTACATAAATAACACACTTGCAATTAGTATCAGTGCGTTAGAAGTAAGATTTTATACGTGCATACAGATAGGAAAAGCGACAAAGCTATTCATAGGGCCAAAACCAAAAGCAAAGACTCAAGAAAAGCCTGAAGTTGAAGTTCAAGAAGAGAAATGCCCGGGGATTTCATTAATTTATACTCGTAATTCCTGTCCGTGTATTTCTACCCCGCAGTAACATCCAGAGAGAAAACCAAGGAAAGCCATGGGCCAGAACCTCAATCTCAATTCATTCCAGAGTTTCAGACAAAAAGAACTTTACCTCATCTTCTTACCTTGAAATTGAAATGTTGAAATACTGAATGTGTATCCTGTCCTGTAGCAAGTAGTAAGGCTTGGATGGATTCACAATGAACTGAAGGACGTATACAGGCTTGGGCTCGCTTTGTCGTCGACTTTGACTTTGACTTGACATAATCTTCTTAAAAGGAGGCAAAGGCACTGATTAACTCGGAATTTTCATCATGTGATAGTATAATAATGTTCCCATTCCCACAATCTCCAGGTACCTATAGGTAAATCACAAATTATATAATTATTGTAATTTACTGTAAACACCATGTACGCATGTGTTGGATTCTTATAGTAGTTCCATAGTTTTTTATAGTATCCATGCTTAGTTTTAAATGTAGTACACTTTACTACAATGGCCACAAATCATCGCTAAAAGTGTAAAATTCGGGTTATCCCAGTTCCACAAGGGGCTCTTTGTTTTAAAATTAGTTTCATATTTTGAATATCGTTTTTGTTAGCTAGGTACTATCATTCTTTCAACACCGGTACTGTTATGTACTGCAGATTAATCATAATTGAACGCTCATAGTAATCACAATTATAAACTACGGCTACGCAGCTCGAGTTGAACTTAAAGGGCAGTGCAGTGCTTGTATGTATAGTAACTTTAGCTTTTATTTTTTATGGGTATGTAACATTACAATGCATTGGAATGAAAAAGTTGTAAATGTACGTACACTTTTGTACATCCACCCATTGTGAAGAACTTACCCCCTTAGTTTCCAGTCAAGTCCCATCGTCAGTGTTAAATGACAGAGTGGAACCGTCGATTTCATTTTGAAATATCATTATTTATCCTGTATGGTTGGATTGGGCTTGGGAAATCCGTCCCGTCCCGACCCGACGCACTTAATTATGTATGGACTTAACAAATAACTACTAAATACTATAAAACCAACCGCACCTCCCCTCGTGAAACACATTTTGGAACGCGTATGTAGGTATAGCAACATACGTAGATTATTAGGTAAGGCGTGAGGTGAGGTAGAAATATATGGTAAAAACATGGGATACAAAAGGACTCACCAAATTTTGGA
>JAQFZC010008225.1:0-10371 GCA_034695205.1 Dicyrtoma fusca | reverse complement strand
ATGGTCAAAACTAGTAAATGACACTTTTTCAAAATGGTCAAAACTAGTAAATGACACTTTTTCAAAACGGTCAAAACAAGTAAATAACACTTTTTCAAAATTGGAAAATATCATTATGTGGACTAGGGACACATTGCATTTACACAGACGATGAGAAGATTGCAAAAAATAATTTGTACCTTTTTTCTGCTCCCTTTTGAGCTTGAGTTCCTTATTCTTCCGTCGGGTGGCCATGATCATTCTAGCCAATAAGCTTTTTTCTTCGGTAAAATTAGTCTTTGAATCCGGATCAAAGTGCTCTTTCAAATGCAAGCATGTGGCTACTAGACCAGTCACATTAGCTGGCGTAGAATTCCCCTTATTTGGGGGGAATGAGAAATTATTAGCTTTTAGATCCGCTTCGTCTGTCCGGACCATGGCCACGATGGTGATGGAGAGGTTGAAGCGAAGGGCGTAGAGGATGCACATGGCCCAGAAGCCTAGTATTATGGTCGTATGACGTGTTCCCCAGCCTTTAAATTGTCAAAAAAATCATTATTTGTTTAGGGCCTTTTTTTAAGGCCCTAATTTTAAAATAATTTGTGTACTTTTTACCTTTAGGCCTTTTGGGAATGGGTGCAAGGTCCAAATTATTTTTATTTGCTGTCATTATATTATTGCTAGTTTTTGATTCGTAATTGAAACGCCCGTGCCCGTTGTATGTATTTATTGTATTGTGAATGGTGAATAATTGTGGTTCAAAAAAAGAAATTCAAAGGCAGGTTTTTCCACGAAAATGAATCAATGCGGGACAACTGTGGAGGCTCTCAGGTCTTCTCAGTAGTTGGAGGAATCAAATTCCATCTAAAAAAAATAATATTACAAACATAAATCGAGCAGGTGTTTAATTAGCTATTAATTACGAGAATTATGATAATTTTCATACATGTGCAAGTTCAACTGTTTTAGAGGCTTTATAGCTATAACCTTGATGCAGTACGTAAAAATAGATTAAAATATTTTGCAATCGTACCCAAAAGTCCCACAAGTTGAGCCCAGTTCCAAGTTGACTTGGATGGAATATGTATGAGCGCGCGTGCCTTAATTAATTAATTAATAATTAATAGCCCACCGTATTTTTGTAAAATTCTAAAATTTTATTAAGTATGACTAATAGCAAGGGTCCATATGTATAATGAGCAGTAGCCTAGTTGATAGTGCGCATAATATTTAATAAACAATCGGTGCAAAAGTGCACATAGTCCAATAGCAGTATACTTGTGTTTTTAAAAACACGCCTGCACAATGACAAGAAGCTTCTAGATTAATAAAATGAAATGAACAATGTAATTATGCAGTACTTGAAATATTAAAAATGGAATTAATCGATGTAGAGCCTAATATATGTAGCATCGCCCTATTTATGTATATTCTGTTGGCCTTTTGTCTATTAAAATATTTGTCAGAGGAGTGATTCATTAATTTTAAATTTTAATGCCATTGCATTCCTTCGACTATTACTCGATCATCACTGTAATAATCTTTACTGATTTACAATGCCCTTCATTTCTTTTGGTTATTACTGATATTACTGCTAACTACTATAAGAGCGTTATTGCATAATTTGTAATAATTTTTTGCTTAAATAATGGAGGGACAGTTTAAGTTTTTCATCAAATTCGAATTCGGCAAAATGAGTTCGGAAAATGAGTTTTCTACATTTAAAAACAATCTGGTGGATTTCTGAGCCATTTTTGAACCAAATTATAATGACGTCATTAACCTTTTCGAAAGGGTGAATTTTTTAAAATTGTTAATTTCCCGTTTTAACCCTTTTTGAAATTGTTTTTTCCCGTTTATAGTCCTTTTAAAAGTGTTAATTTCCAGTTATGACCTTTTTAAAAACTCTAATTTCTAGTTTTTGGCCTGTTTGAAATAGTTAATTTGTAGTTTTGACCTTTTTGAAAAGGCTAATTTGTAGTTTTTGGCCTTTTTGAAAACGCATATTTCAAGTTTTTGGCCTTTTTGAAACAGCTAATTAGTAGTTTTGACCTTTTTGGAAAGGCTAATTTCTAGTTTTGGGGCTTTTTTGAAAACCTAAATTTGTAAACTAAACACTTTTATAAAGCATTCTTTCCATGGTTTCCCAGTTGCGAATAGGTTAATTCTGTTCCCAGTCGTGAGGCATCTGTTTATTCTCGTTTAAGCAAACCATAAAATCCTTAATCGTCCATTGTTGATTGAGTGAGAAGTAAATAATTTTAGGGATGCCTGCCCTTCATGCAGCAAATTAGATCATTTAATTATACTAATTATGTATGTATGGACGATGGGCTGACTTTACCACAAGATAAATCTAGAAATATATAAGATAGAAATGGCAATAGTCTTACATAAACGAATTTGCATCCTTACATATTTTCCCCATTGATTGGCAATTGCATAATTTTGCAATGACGGTTGTTTTTGGTGACTGGCTTGTTTTTTTTTACACTTGCATTATAAACTAGAACTACTCCGAATTAATTGATAATTTATAATTTATAGACCAACAGAAATCACTGAAAACGTTTGTTATGAAAATGTTTTAAATACCGGTTTTGTAACCACGTGATTTTGTGCACTCAGTTTATGAATGTACTCTTAAAACTGAAATAGGTACGCGAAATGGGAATATTTGTAATCCGTTTATTAGTGAGTAATTTATGAAACATTATGCCCCGATAATTTTATTAGCTGCATACTATAATATGTAATAAAGCCTCTTGTTTAACTTGAATGGAATAATAGTCACTTTTGTTTTAGATGGAAACCCCACACGTAAATATAATTTACGGTAAACAGACATTATGAAGTGACACGCGTAATCGTCAATGTTTTCTAAACATTCATTAATTCAATGACACTTTGTATATTTATTCAATGAACAGGTACAATTACTTTGCCAGGGGGCATTTAATTTATTAGTTAGGTTGACATACATAATTTGTTTTTCGTAATGAAATTATATTGCAACGTTTTGTACGAAAAATCGTAGCTAGTCTAGTTTAGTCATTTTTTCCCGTGCCAACGGCTAGTCTAGTCAAGTCAAGCCACAAGTTTTGAACGAGTCAGCTAGTCCAGTCTAGTAGAGTTAAGCGGCCGAAAAAGCCGAAAAATCTAGTCAAGACAGACTAGACTAGATGATTTTACGTTGCTATGGTTACGTACATTTTTTTAGATACCTCATTATGATTTAAATGGTGCTCTAATTTGATGCTTTTCTAATTTGTTAACTGCATCTGCTTCTGACCCGGTTTTGTTTTATTTGCCTTTTGCTGTGTAAGCCATTATGAAATAAAAATGTAGGGCAAAATTAAAAGCAAATATTGTGTACATGTAATAACATGTAGCTATGCAGAAATTGCACCTTAGTTTAAACTAGGCTAAATAAATGTAGCAATTAGTGCACTTTACGACGGGGCCGGCGTCAATAGGAATGAACATTGTTCTTGCTGAGATTTTTGTTCATATACATACGATAAATTAAGTACACATTTTAACCAAGTTTTTTTCCAGGTCAACAAGAAAACATGACCTACTAAATCAGGAGACACGGCGTGTAAATCTAGAATCAAAATTAGTATAAAAACAGAACTACTGATTTAAAATTAAAATATACAAATCTATCAGTTGCAAACTTAACTTTGTATTAAAGACGAAATATACCACAAAAATTGACTAATTTTTGTACTGTGTGAAGCGTGATTTGTACAAAATTCAGTAAAAATGTTTTCCCGCTCTTTTATCATAGTTCTTTGCATCTCCGTGGGACTCGCTGCAATGGATCTAACCGCATCTTCGGTAAGATTTTTTGAATCTGCAAATGATCTTCTTTTTCAAATTCTGTAAATAATTCCCAAAATAATGTAAAGTATTGTTTTTATAATTAACTGTAGGAAGAAGAAGACGAAGTAACGCTGTCCCCTCGAGCATTCACATCCGTTTTTGGAATTAATGGGACGACTGGAATGTGCTTCGGATTTCTTGGAAGTTTATTTAGCTCAGCTTCATTCTGTTCTGGACGTAAATGAATGGTTTTGATACTGCATTTTTTTATTGTAAAAAAATAGTGACTTTTGTTTAAATCCCTACAAATTATAAAAAATGTTAAAAAATAAAAATTTCCCATTTAGACGCATTTTACAACGTCCGCCTTGCTTTCATTAGACTATTGGTAACATTTTTTGCAAATAATTTTTTGTACCATTTCATAGAAAACGTAATCACATCATTCAACAATGAATTGACACTAATAAAGGTGGTTGCTAATTATTCACAAGGAATGTATTGTTGATTTCACTGATGCCTGTTTTGTATTCAACGCTACATATTTACATCTAATTGTTAGCCAAAATTGTTATTAGCACGAAAAGCCAAAATTGACGTAGGACGAACAGCTGTAATAACATTAGCATCCTTGATTAGAGTTTTCCAATGGATCTGATTTAAATGCGCAATTAACTTTCAAAACTCGGATTAAATATACAGATTTATTTACATTAGCGCGGTTAAATTGACAGCCACAGAATCCGTTGGCACACGTGCTCAAACATCCGTTTAGGTTCATTAAGTTAGTTCGAGTTTGGTTTCTATTATTAAGATTGCCACAGTCAACTCGGGACTTTCAATGATCTTGCTTTAACGAATTTTACAAACATAGTAAATCTGTATTAGTATTTGTTACAGCTTAGGTATTAAAGAATATCTTGCAGATTCAATTATAAATTATAAATAAACTATAAGAATGGGCTTTGATTTTAGAAGGTTAGGGTCTTACACTTACAACCCATTTCAACAATGCGTCCATAACCTTCGACTGTCATAAACCTTTCATGGAAACACCAGGACGGATACAAAAGTATTAACTAACCAATGGGTTTTACAAACGAGATTTTGGTTGTAATAAAGTACAATTATTTCACCAAATGTGACCACAATGCACCAAATAAAAGGAACAAGGCACTTTGTTCAATTCAGAAGTAACTAATTGTAAGAATAAGAGCAACTTTTGGTATAAAAGTCAAAATATTTTCAGAAACTAATCAATTCACTCTCATCAGGCAGATCAGCTACTAAGAGACTACTATCTCTTCAACCTTTCAAAACTTTCCCGCTTCACTTACGATTTTTGGAAAAAGTCAGGCAAAATGGTTTCCAGACAGTTCGTCATCGCCATGTGCATCTTCGTGGGGCTCGCAGCAATCGTTTTGAGTGCTCCTCTCGTAAGTTTCTTGAATTTCTAATAATAGTATACTTAATAAGCCATAATTATTATTTCAGTATTTCAAATTAATGACAGCCTGTTATAAGCAGAATAATTCGGAATTAAGCGCAAAATATTTCGGTTCTTTTTTCTTCCAAAAACCTTTATAGTATACAAAAGTACAAAGTTGTTTTAAAACATTTTAACATAGGTATTTTCCAATAATAGGTATTTTTTGAAGCGTTTTTCTTAATACCCTGTTCTGAAGCCTTTCAAAATATTATGTATAGGGTACCTGCATATAACGGTCTGTTTATAGCCTTGTCGAATGCCACTCATAACTGACTTGTGAAATTCTATAGGAATCTGAAGAAGAAGAAGCAACCTGGGCACCCAGAATCTACTCGTCCATCATGTACATAAACGGCACGACCGGAAAATGCGGTGGATTCCTGGGAAATTTGTTCAGTGGAGCTTCCTTCTGTGGAGGTGGCAAATAAACCTTTTTTAGGCAACCCGGATATAACGGACTTGGGGTGGATACAAACACTGCACAAGGTTGGAAATGAAACTTTAATACTTTTCATTGCTTGTCACTTTTCATTTCCAGTTTTACATACCTAGCTATGTAGTACTCTATAATTTGTGAAAATCTTGTAACCCCAAATAAAATGATGAATAACTGATACTAGAAATAATACTACAATCCGACTGATCACATTATTCTTGTTGGACTCAAACACGAGTTATAATTTAGCATAAACTAATACAATTAGCCACAAAACATTTGCATTCATAGACGCCCCATAATTCGTTTAGGGTACATAAGAGTTCTACATAGAAAATAAGTGCAGTGCTGCCAGAATTTTTGCTAGTCAAATCACAAGTCAAGTCCAGCCACGTCCTAAATCAAAGGCAGCTAGTCTAGTCTGATCCAGTCACACATTTTTTGACACCTGCCTAGTCTAGCTTAGTCTTTAGCAATAGAGGTTAGTACATACATAGTTAACATGGCCAGGAAGTAAATTCATAAAAAAATGCATACAAAAGTAAAGAAAATATATGAATAATTTATTAAATTTATATTTGATTTTAAGTTACACATTATCCAAAAATTTATTGGCCACTCTGTTCTAGTTTTAAATGCTCCAGTGCTTCACTGACGGTGAGACAGCCAGGTTGCACGATCACACTTTTCTGTCTTGATTTTCCTCCCTGGAATGAAAACAAAATGATTAAATTAATACGAAACATTGAATTATTTAGGAATTTTAATTAAAGCAAAGAAAAAACAATATTTCTTACCTTAAGTTCGATATCGTTTTTCTTGATTTTTAAAACTTGTGAAAAATACTTGATAATCGCAGTATTTGCTTCACCGTCGACGGGAGGAGCTGAAATTTGAACGCCAATGTGGTCTTCAGACACTAAAATAATATTATTGATAGAACACGAAGTTAAAGTCAAATTTTGTAAAAGCAAAATAAATATAACTACCACCAACTTTAAGTTAATACCAACTAGGTACTAAATTCTTTGAAAAATGTCAAACGTAACGTGCCTGCCTACCATTTCTACTTATGACTAAAAGAACTTACCCGTGATTGCATCCTGTTTTGAACCTGATTTCACTTGAATGGCGATAGAAAGAGACCCGTCTTTATTCAAGGAAATTGAACCGTGACCGGTCCGGGTAGAATCACTATTGGAATCGGGTTTAGCGGCTGTTGCGGATTTTGATGACGAAGATGAAGAAGAGGCAATCCTATTCTTTTTTTTCACCATTCTTGTGGTCGCTATTCCTTGACAGCTTCGGTAACTCGGGGGTAAATGTACAACTTGATGAATTAGACGGAAATATCTAAATATTTTACACTGCTGGATTTTTAAACTCATTTATTTTCTCGTTTTCTATTAATTGCAATTAAAACTGTCAACTGTCAACTGTTCAGCATTCGCTTCTCCTTCCAGTTGCCCGTCAAAGGATTAATTCCTCGTCAATCAGCTGTTCTGCTTTTCTTTTGCCCTTCCCGCCATCAGCAAGCAAATCTACAAAAGTTGCAACTGACAAAACAAAGGCAATTTTTATAAGTTTAATAAGTTAGTTAAATAATTAAGTTTTAAACTTTTTAGTTAAAAGTTCAGTCTTCAGAAAGTTCAGTTAGTATTATTCAGTGTGATGCAGCTCCAGTAAGTACTGCTACACACAGGAGGATACAATTACAAATGGGAAGAATCATTCGTATTGCTTTTAATGTAAACATGCATACAAGTTCCTAGTAATTGTTGACAGTAGCAAATTAAGATATAATAAACCGACAACTACTGATATATACATGACAGCTAATAGGCGTAGTAAATCTTGTAATTACTAAACGTGTGCTAATGCAATTATCTACTGCGTTAGCGTTTAATTGCAGTATTTCAAAATATTGCAATAAATTAAATTTTAAGGTAGTTATCTAAGCTATGATATATATTTCAACAATGTCCAAAATATATAATTCTGTTTTTGTTCTCGGAACGCTATTCGAACTAGCTCTAAGCGCGGAATTACGTCCAAACTGGTGGGAGGAAAAGGTGAAACATTACATTACCATGGAGTTCCTTAAAAAGTAGTTTTTACATTTAAAATCCATACTTCTAATAATACATTTTTAGAAGGCTCTGGGATGTTCTGCTTATTGTTAGTTAGTTGAATAATCAATTTTTAAAAAATTAGTATACCACCTGCTTTTATTGCTTATTAAAAATCACAAAATATTTTGTATGTAGAATACACACAGCGTCAGTGTGTTCACAGCTGACTTTTTTGAAAATATTGCAAAGGCAACCGCGTCAAAAAAGTTTGAAGATATTTTGGATCCCATATTAGTACCGAGGGTGGTAGGAACGGAGCAGCATACAGCTGTAAAGGAGGTAAGTTTCCGCATTTGGGATCTCTGTGATTTAATTTTCTCTGTGGGAGCCGTGTTCACATATAATTACATACGTAGGCAGTTCACCTATTCGAATTTTTGATGTAAAGGAAGTAAATGTTAATGTTTTAACTTAAGTACATTAAAAAAGAAATGAAAAATCTTGGTTGGACGATTGAGACGGACTCATTTAAGGAAAGGACACCAATTGGCGAAAAATCATTTGAAAATATTATTGCAACTTTGAACCCAGACACACCCAGAAGGTAAAAGAGTCAATACTAGCTTATATATTTTCTACTAATTTTAAATATTTTCAATAAAAAAAAAACGGCTATATTTTCCTTCTAATTTATATACACAGGTTGGTCCTTGCCTGTCACTTCGACTCATTGGTAAATTTAAAAATAAGAAATACAGCAGTAATTTGATACTTATTTGGTTAATAAACAGCAGGTAATATAGTTGCTATTATTTTATCAATAGCTTCAAAATAAAAATGTTATTTCAGTACAGAAGAAATCCTAACAACTTTGTTGGAGCGACGGACTCAGCCGTCCCTTGCGCCATGCTAATACACATAGCGCAGGCGCTAAAAGATCCTCTAGCCACCCATAAAAAATCGACCAATCAGAGCGTAACCTTGCAGCTTCTTTTCTTTGACGGTGAAGAGGCCTTTGAATCTTGGACAGGGAACGACAATACTTATGGGTCGCGGCATTTAGCTACCCTTTGGGGAAATACCCCATATCCCCCCGCAACAAAGGACAAGACTAACATGCTATCGAGAATGGTTAGAATTAAACAATAAATTATTAAACTTAAATATAAATATATGTAGGTAACTATTAAAGTATTTTTTTAAAAAAATAAGGATAATTCGTGTTTAAATAGGACATGCTGGTTCTTCTGGACTTGGTTGGAGCCTCTTCACCCTCATTTCCGAACTATTTTCCCTCTACGGGTACCTGGTTCAACTTTTTAATGATGATTGAGAAAATACTTCGAGGGCCGGGGCCGATGCAAATCTGGGAGGGAAATCCGAAAACTCCCCTTTATTTTGTTAACACAGGCAGACCCAGCGCCGTTCAGGACGACCACATGCATTTTGAGCGCAGAGGCGTCCGCATCGTCCACTTGATCACCAATCCATTTCCGACTGTGTGGCATACAGACGGTGACAGCAAAAAAGTCCTCGATTTCCCCACTATTGAGAATTTAAATAGAATTATGAGGATTTTTGTGGCCTCTTACCTCGACCTACAAGTTTAGCTGGTGAACCCCACTTTATTTTGCTATACACAGGGTAGTAATAATTATCAATACAGAATAAAATGCTGACTCTTTACAGTCACAAAATCTTCTTAAAACCTATATATATATTCAGTTTCAGTTTCAGTTTATTTTATTGTCTATAGTCATTCCGTACGAAAAGTATTGATTTCCAATGACGGACCTATAATTAAACTAGTTTTAGCTTTTGTGAGAGCTTGTAGTTACTTATATGGATTCTAACGGTTCGGTTTTTGGCCTAACCGAACCGTAACCGAACCGAACCGTGGGCTTTACGGTTATGCAAGCGTAAACCGTATCCGAACCGTGTGCTCACGGTTCGGTTGAACTAGCCAACCGAACCGAATCACGTTTAGCTCTTACGTCAACCGAACCGAACCGACGGTTGGACAGTTAACCGTACTGAACCGTATTGCATGCAGTTTGTATTAAAAAGGCTAAAATTAACATTCCACACTGTTTCAACAGATTAAAGGATCAAGAATAAAGAAAAACTGTGGAAAATATCAGGAATCAAGAATATGAAAACGCCAAAACTGGCTGATTTATTATTTTAAGCTTAAGAATTTGGCTTATTTAACTGCTATTTTGCGATTCGGTTAACCGTTCGGTTGACCTTTAACGGTTCGGTTGGAATAGTACTCTAACCGAACCGAAACCGTAGCTCGCGGTTCGGTTGGGATATCCAACCGAACCGAAAAAAATCATGACGGTTCGGTTGAAGAATCAAACCGAACCGAACCGTATCATCGGTTAACCGTAAACCGAACCGAACCAACCGAACCGTAAGAAACCATAGTTACTTATATACAAGTTTATTCGTGGGCTTTCGGTTTACAATTTTGGTCTTAACAATAAGACAAGCAGGCGTGCTTGGGTGAGCGGTTAGGACTGCAGACTGGAATGGAAATTTCCAGCCTCAGACCGAAGCTTCAA
>JAQFZC010008224.1:0-10372 GCA_034695205.1 Dicyrtoma fusca | reverse complement strand
CTTGACTAGACTAGACTAGCAAGAGGCGCAGAAAAAAATGACTAGACTAGACTAGACTAGCCACGATTCTTCCCACGGTAAGGGATAGCTGACTAGTTTGACTAGACTAGACTTGACTAGTGTAGATTTTGTGTTGACTAGACTAGACTAGGCGGGCCTCGAAAACGGTGGGACTTGACTAGACTAGACTAGCTGCCTTTGATTTTGGACGTGACTAGACTTGACTAGACTAGAGAAAATTTTGGGCAGCACTGAATACATCCGACCAATGCAATGCAAATGCAAGACGTTCAGGCAGGCAGCAGGGGCAGCAGATTTTAGTCAGTCATGTCATTTTTGGTTGTTCGTAGTGGCAGAGTGAACGGAAAGAAACCATCAACCATGACAGAGAATATTCGGTAGTTTATTTTTAAATAAAATAATTTCGATTTTAGATCAATTAAACGATGAAATAGTGCCAGACTTTAATTGGGTTGAAGCCCGTGTTGCAAACAACGAACAAGTAATTATAATTAGATATTTAGTTGGGTGAAGTCAGAAGTAATAAATTATAGGTAATCTAAAGTTTTCTAGTGAATTGGTTGTTTGTTCGTCCATCGTCGGGTCGGGGTTGTCGAATTGAAGTTTTAATTTGTAATTATTGTCAGTAATCAGTTCTTTTCTTTGCGTGTGATTGTGCTCATCAACTTTTGACTCGGGATTTGATCATGGAGTCATTTATAAGCTCTATACCGCATTTAATCTCAGAATTTACTTCAGAATTAGAAATGGGCCGTCGAATTGTCACTTTAGCGAAGCGTAGACGGATTGAATTAGAAAATCTGTCAACTAATCGCCGTCAGAATCAAAAAGAAAAGCAAGATGAGTTTGAAGAGGAAGTTGTGGTAAGTTCAAAGCTACTAAGCTAAAAATAACACATAAATAAGTAATTACTAGGTACATTTTTAATATTTTTTAATTGTTGGTTGTGTATCATGCCACATGCTACGTCTGACATGTAACTTTGAACTTGTATTCCGATACACAGTTGACACTTATTGTTAATTTTGGTTTAAATTGTGCATGGTTATATTTTAAGAAAATGCATTGAAGTGTAATAATAAATTCTTAATTGGTTAAGTTCAAGTTAGATGCTATAGGCTCTTTAATTAATTCACTGATTATGGATTACTTTTTCAGGGCGGCGATGTAAGCGTTGTAGATCAAGCAATTTCGGTGCTATTGGTAAGTTTTATTTATTGCATATTGTCTGTTGTTAAAACACAAGTTTTTTAAACTTTTCAAAATGATTATACATATCTAGTGTTGCAACTTTTTGAAATTGGTTATTTGTAGCTTCGACCATTTTGAAAAAGATAATTACAAGTTTGAAGTTTCGACCTTTTTGGATACGATAATTACTAGTTTCGACCTTTTTGAAAATGCTAATTACTAGTTTTGATCGTTTTGAAAAGGTTTGTTTGTAGAATAAAAAACTTTTTCAAAGCATTCTTTCAATGGTTGATACATAGTTTCTCAGTTCCAAATAGAATAATCCTCCAAGCCATGAGTTGAAATTACGAGCTGTTTTCATTTATAAAAATAAAATATGTAATTGTATTTTAAATTGTGCTTAATTTTGTGCAGATATCAAAAGAGATTTTTAGCCACCTCTCCTATGAGGACCTTCTCAACTGTAGCCTCGTGAATAAAACGTGGAATTTCAGTGCCCGTTACGAGTTACGTGAGGAAGATCGCAAATGTTTTGCATGCATCGGGGGAGATAAGCCATGTCAGAGTTTAAATGACTTTATTGCTGTTGTGAAAAAATCCTGGAACCTCCCTTTCAACGGCTTATCCTTCAACAATACTGCCTACTCTGGCACTTCCAGCACGTCCAGCTCATCGAGTGAAACTTCTGACTCTGAGTCCTCCGATAAAAAGGACGGTTACGGTGATCCAGACAAGCACTTGTGTGTTGCCACCGTAAAGAAAAGGTCATCGAAAAGGAATAGCCACATTTCCGCAAAGTTTCAGTCTGTCCTGTCAGCCTTCAAGATTAAACACTTGCGTCTCAGTTGGGAGAAGGAGCCCAAGTTGGACTGTCCAGCAATGAAGCTGATTCACCACATCGTGACTGAGGGCTCCAAGGACCTTGTAGGCTTAACGGTAGACCAGTTACCTAGGTCAGCCACCGAGGTTTCAAAATATTTCGGTTTTCTTCCGAAACCAAAGCCCAAAGTTGTAGTTTTTCACAGCGACGACGAAGAGAGCGAAGATCGGACTGTTGCTGTGGAGGATGATGCTCCCAAATGGCTCCCAAATGTCAGAGTGCTCTACTTGCCCAACAAGCGATGGAGCTGGGGCTGGGAAAGTAATCCGATCCCAATTGTACGAGATTTAATTTTGGCTATCCCGAGACTGGAATCTATTCAAGGATACGTCTCCTTGGAATTCCTCCCCACGATCCTCAAACTTAAGAAAAATTACTGTGTTCATCATTTCGCTTTCGAACTCATCAAGTTTCGCTACGGCACTCTATTTATGAATCAAAATAATTCAGCTGATTTTGACTCCCCCATCGAGGATTATGACATCAATCAGCTTCTACAATTCGGTCTCACATTCGCCCAGGAAAAACCTAAACTTCGCAAACTCATGATTTCCACCAGTTTCTCTGCCCTCACAATTTTTCAGGCGGAGGCACTCAACCAGTTGAAATCTAATGTGTCAATGATTGCCAGTCAGGTGTTAAAAAGTAGCTGTGACGTTCTCACTGAGCTTTGGATAAATCATCTGGACCTTGTGCTACTAGCAACACATTTACCACCGTTGGCCCCCGTGGATGCTTCCAACTCATTTCGGTTAACTCGCTTAAAGCACGTCACAGTTGAACTTCACGAAGAAATCGATGCACGTTTAGGCTTTAGCTCAATTTACCGCATCGACTTTGCGACAATCTTCCCACGTTTGGAGTCGATCCAGATACGGTGTCGAAGATATTTTATGATGAGGGATGATGTTCATCCTTATATAACGCCGAGCTTTCGACAGCTGAATTCCAACTACATGTGTGAGACCGTCAAGAAATTATCTATTGGTGGAGAGTTTAAAGGCTTGAATGCTACAACTTTCATTGGAGACTGTGCAAAATTATTTCCGAATGTCAAATCCTTCGAGGCGGACATGTACGAGTGTGAATGTTTTGAGGAGTGCTGCCTGTCCATATGGAGTGCTTGGCCGGAATTAGAATCACTCCGATTTCATGGGGTGAGGGATGCATTAATCAAGACTAACTTGGATCCTACCTTTACTGGGCTGGAAAGGCAGGATTGCGACAGATTATTTTACGCCAAAAAATGGAATTTTAATGCATTCAAAAAACTCCAAGTTCGACCTTCCCTGCTAAATTTGACCAGTACGTGTAATCGATAATAATTAAGTTGTAGTATTAATATAATTATATAATTTTGTACCTCTATTGTACTTGGACTTTACAGTTTGCTTACAGTTTAAATTAATTAATTATTTTAATTTTTAGAGCTAAAGCAGCTTCAGGTTGAAATACACCACGTGGACGACTGTGAGCGAAGCAATACTCTGAATAAAGTTTTTCTGTCCGAATTGACGGGTCAATGTGTCCTTAAGCGGATGCCAGAGTTAGTTGTAGAAATTGAGCGGTACACTTGTGACTGTGTTGCGGATTCCAAATCGACAAAATGCCGTGAGTTTTCTGTTTTCTTTGATCTCACGTTCTCATGATTTTTTATTTATATTTTTCTATTGAATCGTATTTGTAATTTTAAAGTGCCTAAATTAATCGTGTATATTTTTACAGGTTTTGAACTGAATCATTTAAAACCATTTGTCAAGTTCGTTCTTGGGTTTGAAGACTGATGATTTGAAGATAATTATTTCATAATTATATAAGTAATGTGTGTATCTTGAATCTGTACTGTATTTGTGCCAGCCTTACTAGGTATATAACTTGGTCCCTACTACCTTTATTAGGTACTTACATCTATCTACCTACTTTAGTTTACCAATTTTTCTGTTCGATTGTATTTTTGTGTATACATAATTGTTTAAGCATCACCTAAAATGTTTATTTATTAATCTTTTACGAGTCATACTCGTATTTTTGTTGGAATTCGTTAGAATTTACTAATTGAATCGATATAGTAGACAGTACATATCCAATTAGTAAAAATGTACTTGTTAGCATGTTCTGTATGTGTATAATGTAGTGGTAGTAACATATTGCCATGTATGTTAATGTTAGCCTTTTTGTCCCTGCAACGAAAGTGGCTGGTTGTAGTGGGTGAGTATATAATAGAAAATTCATAAGAGTTATGTTCACAAAGACTTTACAGATCTTTAATTTATTTATTATTAACCCACTATGTAAGTAAGTGCAATAGTACAACGTAATTCAAATGCACCATAATATTTTACACTGTAATAATTCCTTTTCGTTGTAATTAACTAATTATTAGTAGGTCTGTACTACTGACTACATTTTGGATTGCAATATTAATTAATCGAAATGGAATAAACGGTCGTCGAAACTATACTCTGCTAAAACTCGCTCCAAAGCCAATTTTTTTATGCCGATGCGATAGTAATTTGTCACGTATTTTTAAGTAGGTACATGTTACACGTAGATCAAATCTCTAAAACTGTGTATAGCTTTACACTGTAATAATGCCGATTGTCGATACAATAGAATGTACGTCCCATCATCTCCGCCTGTCCTCAATGCATCGTAAATAGAATTAACTATAAAAGTAAGGTACATCTCTGCTAATCTGCATAATATGTAAAGTGACAGAGAGTTGTGTCTGTTCTGTACATACCTACTGTGCCCTGTCACTTTTTGCCCCACTGTCTGTAGTAGAAAGTGGCTGTTAGGAGACATTCCATTGACGACCCGTTAGCATTGGGCCTGGCAGTCAAAGCGTTCAAGATCAAGATTGAACTTTGTTTTTTCCGAATTGAGGGACAGTTAGACCCTGAATCTGTATTCGAGCGACGTACTTTTAGCGACTATCATGAACTTCTTCAAAACTGTGACTGTGACGGTACTGTGGGTGTATTTACTAGTTCAAATAACGCTTGCCATCGTGTCTGTAGACGGTAAGAGAAATTAAAATCAATGAATTATTTTTATTATAATAATTTAACTAAAATATAATAATAAAATTCTATAAAAATCAATTACAGAATACTGTGACAAGTTCCCTAAGAGCCTCCGTCCCATGATTTGCCTTCTAAATGAAAATGTGCTCGTGCCAGTCAACAGCAGTAGCACCACAGGACGGCCAACCACCCGATCTTGGGGCCCTCACCCTGGGCCATTTCTCCCTGGACCACCCCCACCCCCTGGACCACCCCCTGGGGTAGGTTGGCAAGAGCCTGACGATTCTTCCTCCGAAGAAGACGAAGAGGTGGAGGATGCAACCACTTCCTGTTCCTGTGACCTGACCTGCATTCCCCCTCCGGGGACAGCCGACGCTATCGAAGGGGAAGATCTTGTTTGTAAACCCTGTGGGAACAATTGTGACGTGTCAACGAGTGTTAATCCTAAATGCAGTTGTGCTGCTGTGGGATCCGCTTTGAGTCCCCCGGAAAATCTGTTGAAGCAAAAGTGCAGTTGTTCTGTGACGTGTGCCACTTCCCCATGGGAGAACGAAGATCCCTTTTGTATTTTTAACATTACCGGCTTAATACAGGCCACCGCGGATGAGAAGCCAGTCAACTGTGAGTGCTGTAAAAGTAAATCTGCACAGCACAATGAGTACCCAGATTTTGTTTGTGTGTGCCAAAAGATTTAAATGACAGACATATTACAATGCAGCTGTGTGGCTGGCTACTTTATAAATGTGTTTATATTTCTCTATGCATTTAAATTATTTATTTATTCAGTTTAAAGCTTTCACAATTTCCTATTGTGGTTGTGAACCTGCTATACTAATGCAGGTACGAGCTATGTTTGTATTTTGTAGCGTACCTACCCACCAGTTTAGAGTTTGTTATAGCTTAAATGTGTAGTAGTGCGTGTTAGTGATCAATGTTAATAATGAGCAGTGTCAATAGAAGTGTCAATACACTTAAATCACCAAAGTCAATATTTACTCGATTAGCATTTCTTATATTGAAATCTAGTACCTATACCTACTTACAGTACTTACGTACATGCACTTTCCTAAACTAATAATAAAAATTAATGACGGTTATCCATTTGCATTACAACGAGGGAGTAAGTTGCTATCACACTCAGTACCTGCAGGGAAAAGATAAAAACTTGTTAAAATCTATTTTCAAAAAATTGGGATTAGGAAAAAGAATTAGTTTTTAATTTCTTTATTAATTGTGGCGTAATTGACTTGTAGCTCTTACCGTGCCAATGAAGGAGTAGGTAACTGTAAAAAAGCCCAAACCCTGAAATCCAACTTTTCCAGCTAAAAGCCCATAAAAAATCAGGACCATCCCTTGGACCGTCTCAACGGAGATTTCATCCGAATTGATGACACGGCGACCAAATGTCGTTGTAACTAAGGCTGGGGCTGGGGCCGTGATTGTTTGAAAGCGGGTCTTCAGTACCGTTCCAATGGCCTGGGCCTGTAAATTATAATTTAGTAATAATTTAGTTGCTCTATTCACCTAATAATAAATCTTCCAGTTAAAAATAAAATTGCTCAATAATAAACAAAGAATTATTGTTACCGAATGATTAACGTGTGCTGAGGCAAATAATTGTAGCCAAAACATAGAGAAGCTTAGGGCAGTCACGATAGGAAGTAAACCTCTCTGCTCATTTGTAAAAAGTGTGAGAACATACACCGAGAAATGAAGGGACCCACACAGAACAGCCGTGAAAATATTCAAGCTGAAAACTCGGTTGAAACTGTCTATAATGAATGTTATTTGGTTGAATTTTCTTATAGCCTATTGAGAGTTGAAACAAAAACGAGCTAAAGAAAGAATTTCATCCATTTTTACGTAATTAACAATAAAAATAATAATAATAATTCATCCTGTTACATACAATTAAAGTAGTATCCGCGGTGGTCTCAATCGTGGTCAAATGCTCAAAAAAAAGTTTGAAAATCCAGGATAGTACGACCCCCCACACAAAATTTATGAGGAAGCCAAAAACCCAGGAAAAATCGTAGAGAAACCCTAGCAAAGCAAAGGGTAGAACTACACCAGCATTACTGGAGACACTTCTCTGTGTCACTGTGGTTGGATTAAATTCGAAACCAGCGTCAAGGTCAAATAAAAGACGACATTCCAAAATAGCGGTTGACCCCATATGACTGAGAAAGGCGTAGAATCCATCGTCAAGCCAGATGCCGATTTTGAAGCGCATAACGCACGTGAAGACCACAGAAACAGTGACACAAATTCCAATAATGGTCCACGAAATGATCTTTGCCTTATATTGTAAAATTGTGCATCGTAATTTATAATAGATTAATTAATTTCTGTACCTTTTTATAACTTTTTTATAATTTCGACAAAAAATCAATAGAACGCATTAAAAACGCATTTAGTGCGCATCGAAATGACTTCAATGCGGTTTTAATGAAACATTACATCCTTTTTAATGATATTTGGTAGAGTGTACGTACCTTTGATGGGTTTGGAAAATTACACCCTTTCGAATGAAATTCCGTCTCTAGTTGTTGAAGGCAAACAAAAATCTTCCCGATACTCTCACAGTTTAAAAGTAGGATTTTCATGGTTCCCATGTAAAAAGCAATGTAGGTAAGACGGATCACTTTGTGCATCATCACGATATTATTAATTCCTGCCTTGTGCTGATCCACTAAAGAAGTTCCCCAAATGTGGATAATTACGATGATTTGAAGGAAGAAACTAAGCATCTGTTGGATTTGATACGTAAAAAGAGAAAGAACGTTATTAATCCACCAAATTAATTGCTGTATAAACCAGCGGCGTGTATTTAACCTGTTCGAAACTGGTAAACCACCGCACCGGTGAAAGAATTATTTACATAAGCGTTTATTCTACGAAGCAACTGTTTTGAAATGGTCAAAACTAGAAATTAACTTTTTCAAAAACATCAAAACTTCAGATTTAAATTTTCAAAAAGCTCAAAACTGCACATTTACATTTCCAAAAAGGTCGAAACTGCAAATTTGCATTTTCAAAAACACTCACTTCTAGTACCAAACACTTTCAAAAAGGCCAAACCTAGAAATTCGCATTTCGAAAAAGTTCAAAACTATATATAAACCAACATTTTTAAAAGACCAAAATTAGAAAATGGCATTTTCAAAAAGTTTTAAAACGGGAAGTTATCACTTTCAAAAAGGTCAAAACTAGAAAATACTACTTTACACAAAGACGTAAAACTTGATATTGATAAATTAACTTTTCGAAAAGGAAATAAAATTCTGAATTCTGACCTTTCGCACGTATGAGCCTTTGACATAACAAATGGACCTGGATCCTCTGCTGTCGCTGCTACTGTCAAAATTATTGTGGTTGGAGTTGGAGCTGAATGCTTCATTGGTCTCGCTATAAGCAAAAGAATCTGGACAATACTGGACCCAATGAAGAAATTTAAAGCAGGGCAGAATGAAATTACACATTGAAGATTCTTGAATTCTTGAATCATTAAAGTTTAATGCCGGATGTTTGCTTGGCCAGTCTTCTTTTTCTTTGGAAGTGGCGCCCCATGCTGAAGTTGAAATAGCTTTAAAATCTTCCATAAAATCAAGTTTTTTTCGATATGGATCGTTACTTGGACGGGATGAGGTCGTTGAAATGGTAATGGTACTGTTGACATTGGTTTCGGCTTTGGTTTTGGTTTTGGTTCTATGAGTTCTATCTGTAGAACTGTTGACCGACTTGCCTTGATCCCTGTCATCTGTTTGATCCAAAGTGTACATGTCAGATGTTAATATTTCTTGCTGTCAAAAGAAACGTTAAAGAAAACGATCGACACTTCCTTTATAGATGTTAATTGCTAATGCATTTTTAAAATTAAAAGGCACTTAAGTACTTCTTTTGTTAAGGTTTATTTATACTGAATACTGATACATTGTGTTAAATTGATCGAGAGCTGTCGAATTTTGTCGGTAGCACTACTTTACTGGGATATTCGTGGAACGGAACTCCGAATGGGCGGTTCAGTAGGTCACAGGACTGAGGGCAGCTACTGGACAGTTGAACATTATGAGCACCGAAAACTCGGGTGGCACATTCCATCAATAAACTATTTATTATTCTGACGTTATGTAATGGCATTTACCTAGTTCTTGCAATTTTAAGTGTATAAAAGCCTCCGCTGTATTGTACTACTCTAAATATGTAGGTCGTAGGTTATGGAATTACACGTATTTTGTGTGGCAAAATGAAAGGTATAAATGCAATTTAATTTAAGCTTGTACCTACATTACATAAAATATCTACCTCAATGATAAATTGTTAGTTATGGAAACCACTTGGAATGACAGAAGATAGACATTTTAATTTATTTCACGGATATAATTAAGTATCAATATGTATGTCTGTCGTAAAAAGAGCAATCATGATCGACTGAACGTTTGAACAGGTAGCCTTCAGTCTACGAGCTATTTATTCACCTATGTGCTACAGAAATGTAATGTAAGATTACTAACGACCGTAAATACACAAATTATCCAGTAATTTATTTTCTGCTCGATACAGACTGCTTGTCAATGTAACCCGGTAAACTACCTACATTTTTTATATAATTGACAGCATGTTTCCAAAAGTTAGCCTTAATATGCATGTTGTATTATGTTATGTACGTCGTTGAGTTGATTGAGTTGTCTAATTTTCATTAGTAATTTACAAAGTGAAGGCTAACGTATAGGTAATAAAAGGCAAATGCTTTCAATAGACTGATACTGACGATACGTAATGAATGCCTCCTTTCAAGGGAGATACTCGTAAATTAAAATATGTTAACTCGAAATTCGATAAATGGAATTTTGCACGTGATTTTGAAGTAAAGGAAATACTAGTACTAGGTATGCAATAGTAATTCAATGTACCTACTAATATTAAAATTAATCAATCAGCAAAGATTAACACAGTACCTTAACTGTCAATTGTGCTAAACTGAAAAGTTTATGAACTAGTACTAACCGTCCTAAATGTGGTCACTTTGATTTTTGTCGAACTTCAGTACTATCGCTATCTTTTTATCACGGAAGTGTTCAGCTATGTGATATATATCAAAATGCTTGCCAGACATTTGTTATTGTTCACAAAAATTAATAGCGGTTGTTGTCTAAAAGTTTGTAAAGTACACCGTATCAAACAAAAGAAGTCACAAAAATCCGGAAACTCCAAATAGGCCCTAAATGTGAACACCCCTGGTCCTAAATGTGGT
>JAQFZC010008223.1:0-10372 GCA_034695205.1 Dicyrtoma fusca | reverse complement strand
GTATCATTTATTTTTTCCCTGTGAACTCTTAATAATTTAATAATTCATCTTAATCACTGTAATTACTAATTACAAGTGAAAAATATCTCATCCCACGTTGCTTCAACTCCGGTGGCCTATGGCGGGAAAACGTTTAGTGGCCGCACATTCAAATTAAATAAATAGTGACGCGCGCTTCCCATTCCCGTGAGCAGTAGTACTGTGAATTTATTACTGATTGAGGTGAATAGTGAATTAAATGAAAAACAAACTACACCGTTAATTTGTTAGGAAAATTAAATAAATTGTGAACATTAAAAAAAGTGATTGTAAATTAATTATAACTATCGCACGATTACAGTTCAGAGAAGTGCAGTGAAGTTTCAGATACATTCAACATTGTATAATTGAAGGATAGCATCTTGATTGGATTTTTGACACTTACAATTAGTGTGAGGCGAGAGTTTATAATAATATCAAATATCGATAATTATTTTTTGAATTTGAAGTTGAACTGCAGTCAACAGTCAACAGTCGGGAGTGACAGTGAATACTAAATGCTAAATATTAATTGTATTGAAGGTTAATATATAAACAACATAATTACTTACAACTCTTGTGATTTTAAAGTTATAAGCATTGGCATCACACATTTCACTCAGAAATATTAGTTGTTGATAGTTCAGTGTTCTTTCATGTTGGAAGATAAAAGATAACGGGAGATTGATAATTGAAACAAGTTGACAAACCCACCAGGCATTAGCCAAGGGTGGCGGCAACGGATACTTGAGAGCAGACGGATGCCGATTAACGATACCTACAGATAGACCAAAATAAAAAAAAATACACCTCGAAAGGGCAAAGGTAAGACTTGTTATTCAATTACTATTCTAATGGGAATTCCTACAGGTGACATGCACGGTGTACTAATACATAATAATTATGTTCAAAACTCAGTCAAACGATTAACAACCCAACGGATGACGGAACGGCAGAGACTAACAACTGACAACTGATACCTACTAAATTAAGTCAATACTGAAGGATTGAAAAAAACTGTTTTTGTGTGTTGAGAAATGCGTCAATGATTTATTCAAATTCCGTTGAAATGCTCGAAATTAGTATCACTTCAACTCTTTATCGATCTTTTCATAATAGTTTTTATCAAAAGTATATCTCCTGCTACTGTTGACTGTTTGATTACTGAATCCTGTATTTAACAACGACGCCTATCACAGTATCCCAGCTTAGGTCGCTAATTCCAATGTATAAGGAGTACAGTGGCAGTAGGTGTCAGAAATATGTAAGCATCTAGATGTATTTTTTAAAATATGGATGCATTTTCATGCCATAGTTAATAAAAACACTTTTAGGTGATGGGATGAGTTGAATACTGAATAGAAAGCTTCAGTATTATTAGCTGCGTCACGTGCTGCGTGTGTCTATCATCGCATCGATGGGATTTTAATACGATCGTTGATCGTATAATATTTTTGAGTGCTTACAAATTAGTTTAGGTAGCTATACTTTTTTTGTATGTATGATTATTATTTTTATTTCATATAGTAGTTTGTTACTTATAGCGATGCATAGATAGGCATTTCAATAGTAAACAGTTATTGTACATAATTACACAATGAAGTATAATATGTACTAGAATGTATGTATGTATGCATTGCATATCGTACTTGTTTGTAATGTGTGTAAGTTTATCGCATTTTGATTTGATTCGTATCCCCTCCTCATTATTCCAACTCATCCTCCCTCAGATTCAGTTTGCATTTTAATGCTCAACTAAAATCAACGACAAAATCATTCTCTCCGAGTTGCTAGTTTGCTAGTATCTACAGTTATAATCAATAATCATCATAATCATACTACATCAACTCAAAGTACAATACCCACAATCCGTGTAGAAAAACCACTCTGTAATTTCCTATTGTGTGTTCGTGATTAGTGTGTAGGTAGGTACGTAGAGAGAGAGAGAAGAAAAAAAATATTATACAGGAGGGAGCTTGGGAGCTTTTAATTTACAAATTGGATGCATATGTTCCTGTTAGTTGGTGCCGTTGTTATGTAAATAGAAATAGTGAAGTTTGGTAGTAAAGGGTGAACACCTACCACTTACTTTACTTACGTACCTAAGTTACTTAAAAATCTGAATACCTAATATTCCACGAACTTTCGTTCCACACGGACCGTCGGCGAAAACATCTACAACCCGAAAGAGAGAGAGAGAGTTCCTGTGTGTTTATTTTTATTTTCGAGTTGATGCTCGTCAGTTGGTGGAGAGCATCTTAAACAACTTGGTTGGAGTTGAAAAGGAAATGAGAGAACCTTTGAATTGCCAAATACCGAGTCAGTGCCTGGATGTGTACTCACAGATAGTGGGAAATTGGATCGTGATTAATTTCGCTTGAGAGTGATTAATCGTAAGTTTTTGGGATTAGTCTAATTGTTTGTCTTGGAACACTCAAAAGGGCGATGAGATGACTATGACTGGAGCCAGAGTGTGGAGGAGAGACTAATAGGGATGCGACTGCCCTGGCCAAACTGTTGTGTGATTCAGCTTTCAGCAGAAATCAGTCATACAGCTTTTGATCACCATTTTACAGACAGACAGATGCACACACAAATCGGTACGTCGAATTTTGGACGCTTTTTTGATCCCCGTTAACCAATCGTAAAATTACAGTATAAACGCTAGACGGGCTCATTTTCCTCGTTTCTTGATTTAAACTTGATTGAAAAATTGATTTCTTATTTGTACGAAGCAAAGAGCAAATATAGACTTTGTATGCATCTATTATTTATTTAATGCTCACTCACAGATCTATATGTTTGTACATATACTAGCTGGTGGGCATAGGTACATACACTAGTGCATGACTAAGACTTTTAAGGATTCAAATTGTAAATTGGAATCGAAAAATACATAAGAAGCATAAAATTATATACCTAGGTACCTAGTAGTATAATTACTATATAATTACGAGCCAAACCTGTAAGTTTGTGCCTAGACAGCATGTTTATTTAATTTATCACTTTGGATATATTTCGATATTGGAATTTTCACACCAACTGTCACCCAGCACGGATCAAGTTTTTTTCATGGTAGGTAGTTAGGAAGGTATGTGGAGCTATTTTTATCAATCGAGGATAGATATAGGGGTACATATGGTAATCTTTGAGTTGAATTTAGTTTTTCGTACGTGTTCTGCTCTTGTTTGCCTTCCGAGAGATATAATTGTGTTTACGTACGCACAGCTACGGAACGGTGGTTGTAAAATCAAAATGATTATTCAGATGGTGATGGGACGTGTGTGTGTGTTGTGAGTGTACACGTATAAATCCAAATCTCTCCGCATGATTAAATATGACACAGCACCAACAGATTCCTGACGCCGGTCCTCAGCCATATCCTTATATGTACCCCTGTAATCTCTGTAAGTAGGCTACAGTAGGCTCTGTATAGTGTAGGGTGGGCAAACTGTGTTTTGACAACTTGGAGTTACAGAGATACGTGTAGGATGTGTTGTAATATGTCTGCTTTCATAAAAATCATGAACGTCTTATTGAGTCTTGGAAACGATATTATTTTTATTGGAGAAAAATACATTCGTGTGCATGTAGAATAGTCCCATCTTTATCTGAAGTGGGGGCTTATTCAAACTTTTAATAATTTACTCTAACATTTTATAATATATAATATGTAGAAGAGGACGCATCAATTTTAATTGGATTGATCTGACCTAAAAATGCAGATACATGACCAATTATAGACTGCATTTATTTATTACGTGGAATCTAATTATTCAGAGGGAGCGTGTAACAAAATAATAATGTTTATATACATATCTTTCTTACAATCGTATTAGTCATCGCCATCAGAGCTTTTCCAAGTATTTTGTTTTAGTTTTTACGCATTTTATGATTTGGCTTGACAGGTTCACAGCTCCTTTTTGGCAAATCCTTTTTGGGTGCTTATTAATTCCTGATTTGTCCACAGAGATATATATGCACGTTGAGTCTACACCATAAAATAATAATTGATTGGCTACAATTATCCATAGTTTATGTCCCACTAATTTTAGAGTTACTTAATTACATTATACAAGCACAATGGCAGGTGAGCTGACGAGACAGCTTTTATGGAATGATTTAGCTGTGAGACTGTGAGAGCATTTGCATGCGATTGAATTGAGTTCGACTGTGGTTCGTTAGTGTAACAGTAAAAATGTGTAGTCAGTATACTAATATTATATTAGGGCTTGTTTATTGCTGTCTACTTTATTAATAGGTTCGTCAGTCGACGTTCGTGTTTCATTAGGCTCATTCGTAATTCGCATTTTCCATCTTTATTGCTTTGTGGGTTGCTGTACTGATATTTCGATTGCTACTGCTCAACTTAGGTCCTTTAGGTTGGAACAATTTCGAATTCATTGCATGCAGATTTATATTTATGCTCTGTTGTGCAGTTGTTTAGTGGTAAATTCCGTCTACCTAGAGAAAGGGATGCAGAACAAAGTTACAGAGTTACGAACAACAAAGTAGGCATTTAAAAAAAATATTCTCAAGCATTCAAGTTACGCAAGACATAAGGAATGTAGGTAATACATAGTCAGTGCCGATATACAGATAATCGTACGAGTCGAAAATACTCACAGTCCTTACATAGGTACATACATAGTGAGAAGTTATAAGTCCACAGTGTGTCTGTGTCTCTGTAGGTGTATGTACAACACATCTGTATTGGTAACGTGTTCCTTGTTAGTGAAAAGACTGGAAAGTACAAACTCTAAGAATAAGACGGTATTTTTGTATGTATTGTATAGATTAAAGAGTGACACTGACGTATCGAAGAGAGCAGAGCAGAAACAAAAACAGAATAGAATGGAAATTCTAGATTTATAAAATGGTTCACTTCGACAATGATATGTGCAGTCACAGTGTGCTCTGAATGAAAATCCTTTGTGCGTAGATATGCATCAATACTGTAAATCTTCAATTTGTATCCAGGGCAGGGCTAAGATAGTTTCCGGAATGTTAAATTCAAAAAATGCTTCAATTAACTAAATCAAAAAAAGGGTTTGAAGCAAAATGTCTATTTTGAAATCGACTTTCCTCAGAAATTGGTATTTTGTAAAGGTTATTTCATATACAGCGTTTTTAGTAGTAGAATTTTCATATAAAATGTTGTTTGTTTCTTATTTGAAACGGCTTTACAAAAGTTTTCAGTTTTTATAGAAATCAAGTTTTAGAAAAATAATTTTGATAGTTATAACATAACCTTTGTTGGCCGGGTTTAAAAGAGTGAACTTGTACAAATGTTTTGTTTACCTAGAAATCCAATTTTAAAAATAGATACCGGTGAAACTAATAGAATATTTACGGTATATAGGTTTCGTAGATGTTAGAGATTCTCTAATAGGCATGCATGGGCCTAATCTACGTATCTCTATCGGTCCATGCATACATCCATCCATAGTCAGCTCAAGTCTAATGTGAAGAGTAATGTGTTGGAAACATTTTTGAAATCAGGGCCATTGTGAGTGTGGAGGAATTAACACATACTCGATTGTTTATTCAACAATAAATTCTTTATATGCGAATTCTTGGCTCCAACTTCCTCTGTCTGTCAGTGTCAGCTAAAAAATGTTTCTCATTGAAGCTTCTTTGAAGCTCTAGTCGAGAACAGAATGGAAGTCAAAAAAAAAACAACGTTGTAGTTTCGTCGTCGTAGACTTTCAGTCTTTCCCTCTGTAATCGTACGCTCACATCTCTTAAATGTATGTAGGTAGGTACTCACATTTAGTTTTTACTTCCACTTTGAGATTTGAGTGGAACAACTTTAAAAAAAGTAAAAAGGCTGTAACTTCACATTACCAAATAATCAACACATAAATACAATTTACAGTGTTACAATAATGTACAGCTTGAGATATCAACGCTATTGCAAGGGTCTAATCTATTGTTTCAGTTTTTTTTTCTCTCTCTCTCTCTCTCTCTCTGTCTTCTTCGTAGAGATGTTTTTGTTTTACTTGTACGAATTACGACTCTTTAGACGGTCGACGGTGGAGTCTACAATGTTGGTAATGGTAATGTCAGTACCAGTTTAGTAAACCATTATACGAGTCTGTATGATCAGTATTCATGTATGCGCCATGAAAACAATATTTTGAAAACTTTTTGATTACAAGAATTGATAGTTGATTTGAGACATAGACATGCATGTAGCTCTCTTCAGAAGGTTTAAATACACTCGAGCGATAGATAGTTTATATCCCATATGATGACAGATCATTACTACAGCTATAAATATACATACCTTGATGTACAATTTAGCTATAACTAAAACAACCCTTACTCCACACAAGGGGTCTTGCAAATGCTACGTTCAAAATGCTGTTTGAGATAATTGCGTTAAAACAATAAAAACTAGTACGTGCAGGCTTCCAAACAGACGAAAGAGAATATTTGTTTCTTAAAAGTGCAAATCGTGAAATTAAAGCTTCAAAAAGTAACAAAATACATAGCATATTTACATATTTTTGTCGACGTAATTTAAAAAAGCTATCAACGTGAGGGAAATACGGCCTTTATTTAGCCAATACAAAGTCGACACTACTGAACTGCCCTCCATGTATGTATGTTTAGTTCTACAGTATTTGTGATAGCTTACTATCTGAAAGGCTCCAGAGGGGCCTATCTATAAATATAATAAATGTTTTACACAGGTGATATCTATGTAGGCTGAAGCTTTAAATTAAAGAAGTAAAGAAGTCAAACCAGAAACAGGATTTTACATAAATATCTCTTATCTCGTGTAGTATAGCTATGTAAGCTATGATGGTTACAGGCACAGGATACAGATATAATTACGTGTAGAACAGAACCCGTCATTTGATAGGTATCGGAGCGGAGAGCCTATTTCCCATTTTACAGACTGCATTCGCTATATACCTAGCTATATACCCCTAGCATAATACCGACTAATGCCCGCGTTATAGCAGATGGATGTATCTTACAGAATAGGTAGGTATATACATAGTAGTACAGGAAAATAAAAGTTGTAAATTATATTGAAGATTCTGTTGAGCTGAAGATGAGAAGTGCGGTATTTTTGCTCTATCCTTTGTCCCATCTAGAGATGAATTGTTGTTCTGTGTGAACAATAAATTACTACAATCTATCACTATCGGTTATCAGCAATCAGCATTGTCCTCTCTCCATCGTCCACACACATTCGACGTACTTTGCTTTGGTATGTTACAACATGACATGACTGTCCACCAGACGCAGCCCGCATCTTCCCAGTATCTTAATACACATATTTTATACTGCGTACTATTTATCTGATTCAAGTTCATGGGTATATGATCCCTTTATGGCTTATAGTAGGTACTCTCTATTAGTATGGATTTTTATATACTGGAGATACGATTGGATTAAGCTCGTTTGTATTTGGCCACAATATTATCATCAAAGTCCCTTTCCTTGTCGTTGTCATTACTTATAATCCTGCAGGGTTGAAAAAAATCCAATAGATTCTCATTTAGTGACTGTTATCCTGTTGTGGCTGCTCATGTCTCAAGTGCTATTATCCCTTGCTTGTGAGCAACGCTCTCAAAATCCTTCCTTGATAACTATCTTTTGTTCAAGACGAATTGATGAATAGGTTGATACTCATATATCTCCGTTTTGATTTGACTCCTTGACTCCTGTGTTCAACAAGAACAAATATGACACAGTGCGTGTACATTGCACAGTCTAATTCTGATGTGGTTAGACAAAAAGGAAATCATTTAAGTCGACAAATTGGTTAACTTTTTTTTGGCTGTGAAAGCCATTTTCAAAATTTTAAATTTGGTTAGGGCATTGACTAAGATAGGAGAGTTACTAAATTTTGTAGTTGAGGAGATTGTTTTGTTAGTCATAATTTATTATGTACCCACGTATTTTTAAAGGAAGTTATTATACATCATCCCCGCATTGGTATAACTTGCCCTTTTTGCTCTTTCCTTTAACTAGTGTGTAAGTGTATAGGATCAACAATAGTGCAGTGCTCTGCAGTACTGATATGTGGGAAAATGTTTTTCTGGAATCAACAGTTTGGGGTTTTGTAGGCATTTCCCAAACCCGTATCTCACCCTAGACTAACTGTCGCAGTCACCCAACCCATCCGGTATTTATTTTTTTCCCAAAATTTTTAAACTTTCCTCTTCTGTTTCAGTTCAAAAGTTCATACGTGGTGACAGCGACAGAAATATGTATGTAATTACAATGAGAAACGATAATGTCTTGTGGGATGTTGGTAGGAATATGTAATTATTATATGATGTGTCCACACACAGGACGATCACGGATACGCAAGAGGCTCAGGGTGAGGAGCTGTAGATGCAGTGTTGTTGATTGTACTGAGTAGTACTGGGCAATTTAAAATGTGGTTTTAAAGCCTTAACCATAGCAATTATACGCACAGTGTGAAGCTGTCTTGCTTTAACTGACTCTTGCTGTGTTTACAGGCTAGATAGTGATAACACACAGATGGAGAGATGAGGATCAGTGAAAATGCCATAGCGAAGGTGCTCACACTAAATTATATGGTAGGTATGTACATGCAACGACGTTTTCACTTGTCAGTTTTTCTGTTGACTATTACGCACGTAGGTAGGTATGTTACTTTAGCTGGAGGACTGAGTTATGGATATGGATCTATAGGATTATATGATGAGAATGATTGTGCGAGTTTAAAGATGTGATTGTCATCCTTATTGAAGATGAATAGAGCAATCATCGGCACGGAATCAATCCAATTTCCTCTCGTCATTCTTTTCATTTGATAATGTAATTTGTACTCTTGTATGTGTGTCAGGTGGGGGTTGACCATTTGGACGTGGAAGACATGTACTATTTTTTTTCTATCTCATGTGCTCATATGAATGACACACACGTTCTCCTTTTGTCACCTTTCGGATTGGGATGCAGTTCATAGCCTTACTAGTTACTATTGCCGTATATCATACCTATCGAAAAAAGTTTTGGCGACCGCACTACAGCTATGTATACTGTACCTCTGTATATCCGTAGTGTGAGCTCCATTCTTTTCCGTCGATACTTTCCCACTTAATCTTTATTACTGATCTTTCTAGATACCGTAAGTGGAACAATTGCGTTGATAAAATGTTTTCTTGTCGTAACTACAAACTCAAAGGACTTTTTACTCGTTCATGGGATAACTTGTACGTATCGTTCGTACAACATAGGGAAGCATCTGGAGCGAGGTAAAAAAAATTGCGAATGAGATTGTATTAGATTATAATGAGGTGCAGTGTGGAGTGTGGCTTGGGAATTGACGACAACTTGAAAATGCCGGTGCAAATGTACATAAATAGAGGCAGCGCCGCGGGAGCAGATTGGCATGTTTGTTTTGTATTTAATGGGCCTTTTGCCTTGCAGTGCAAATAAATATATATAGTTGTAATTGTATGTACGTGTGACGTATAAATTGTTCATAATTTGCAATCGGCAGATGTTTATTTTCCAAGCTAGCCTTCACTCGTCCGTCTGTGCCTTAGCTGATTTTCGGGCCCTGGGTTGGGCTGGGCTGGGCTGACGAAGAGATGAGAAACATTCGCGAATTTCCATAATGATGATGATGATGGTGATGATGAAATCATTTAAACATAAATATTGCTTGTAAATGGCAAGGCAGATATTCGGCACTTAATAAATCGGACCGAATATGCATTTAAAATAGTATTTTCTAGATGTTTGTAAGATGTTAATTGGGAAGGCTCAATGTATAGTGGAAACGTATTGAGTTGTTAGATTGCGTAGGCTTGAAGTTGGAAATTGCTCAGGAAATTTACAATATATTCCTGTAGGCAGTGACGCCGGCAATTTTAATTTCATAAATACTATTTGCCTGAAAAATTAAATTCGGAATTGTAGGGAGGCATAATTTGTATGTACGTGCGCATGCGCTTACGTATTATATTCCCTTCCTACGGATACTAATTATTATTGTTTATTTTGGCTGCAGTTGCGAAGTGTACACTGTGATGCAATCAACCAACACCTGTTTTCCACTTGCAATTCTCAACCATGGTTTTTCACTCGAAACAAATTTGAATGTATAAACAACAAACTTACACATTGGTAATTACGCCTCATTCTTCCAACTTTACATAGAACGAGCAGTCACTGCAGCAGCCACAGCCCCAGCCCTGCAATTAATTGTGACGGGAAATTTGCAACAATTTAAAATTTACCAAACGGCTGTTGCCTGTCTGTCTACCAACACTCACAGCCACCACCTCATTTCAAACTTTATTGTCTCTCCCTTGTCAGTCAGCACCTTGTACATACACGAATTGGATTTCCATGCCTA
>JAQFZC010008222.1:0-10373 GCA_034695205.1 Dicyrtoma fusca | reverse complement strand
ATACATCTATTACGTCTCCCTTTTGTTAAAAAAAAACACCCCCCCCCCGGCGCTATAGCAAGTTAAAGTTGGCAAATTTTGGACTCCCCTCGTCTCTTATTGTTAGTTACGTAACAGATGCATGGCCCCTAATTCTTTCACTGCACATTTTATCATTGATTTTTCATGTTATGTGTGTGACGTACATACTCCATGCCTTCCCAATGTTTTTTACCCTAAATCTACTTAAAGTAAATTAGTACCATAACCATAACCATACCATAATAGAAACATCAATGTAGGGACCTACCGCTACCTACACTGAAGACAAACAAACTGGAAATGTAGCCGTGGATCTAAGGAATTATGATGGATCCATCAAAAAGAAAAAAATAAGATAAAAATTATGTAGACAACAAGTAGTAATACATGAAATTGCGCTGGTTGACAGCATTTTAAAAATTACTGACTGAATGTATATTACATAAACAATAATACTAGACTGCATTATTAGAAGTGAGACTCGTCTATTTAAATGAAAGAGAAACTGAAATCTACGCAGCTCATGCAACTTACAATAATAGTCTCTGGCGACACCATGGCGGGCGTCGGCTTTTGGCCATAAAATGTCTTTCTATGTACAAGTTTAGAATGCGAAACTCATGCTTTTTTGTACATTTTTTACTGCACTACTTGACATTGAGACAATTCACACAAGTGACAACATAGTGAATAGAATCAATGCTGCCATCAACACGATAGGCTGTGCTCAATTGATAGTGAGAGGAAATTCTATTCTAGAAAAATACACACCTCATAGATACTAGCAACAGAGAAAATATTGAGAAGAAGCTGTACATAGAAACAAGACAGGTAGGTTAGTCCCATGCTTTTGGCATGTCAGTCATTAAGCGTAAAGCCAAAGCGTAATTATTTTGTGTGTTTAGACAATTTGTGTGTTGTTTTTTTTTGCACATTCCAAATTACAATCTGCATGCATTCCTGCATCTTTCCAGTAAATCCTGTTTATGTGTATCGGCGTTGTAAATTTAAAGTGTACAGGATCACTGTCGGTATTAATGGCTGAGGGTAGGAGCTTAATGTAGGGAAATTACTATTACCTGTACTGCAATTTATACTTCTATCAACACTCCTGCTCTACTACATGGGAGTTCTTCCGTCCATCCTTGTCCATCCTGTCACACACTCGTATTATTTTCTGTCATTTTTTTTTTAAAATCAACCACAATTCCACCCCAAACCAACTCAAACCTGATCCAGAAAGATGTTGCAATAATGACGTCAAGAAAATCCCAGGAATTCCAGGAATAATTGACATGAGCACTATAAATGTGCATGTGCATGAGTATTTTTAAACCATTTGATGAAGCTGCTTAAAGATGTTTTGAAAAACATACATACAACTCATTTGCGATAATTACAAAAAGTGCTAGTGGAAGCAGTTCTACATCTGTAGCTTTAAAAGACTGAATTGAGACTAGTTTACTTGACAAGTACCTAAACGGATGTCATAGCAGTCTGCATGATAATAAAATGATAATGAAAAGTGATCAATGGAAGGAAAACTGAGTTGTTATTCTCCTACGAACTACGAATAAGCATGCAAAAATTTAACTGCGAAATACATAGCGATATGGCACGTAGTACGTATCTACAGTCAACAGTACTAAAGTAGGTACCTACGTAATTGACTTTACAGATACTCATTATGCAATATAAAGCAGCATTACATTATACGTATATATATATACGTATGTACTCACTAGTCAAATTCAAGCACCTTTTGCTGTCGTGCCATTACTGCCATTAAATTATATAATGTACCGGTGACCCTTGCTTCCATGTATGTACTCTGTAAGTACAGCTATACAACTGATTACATACTGACTAGTGGGATAAACCATAAGACTGTGTATCGAGTGTATGACGATGAAACAAGGCAAGGCAAGGGTTAGGGTTTATCTTCTTCGTCTTGAAGACAAATCTTAAAACTTTAATATACTATAATATGCAATATGCACACAAGGATACACAAAGAACGTCGAAAAAAAAATGTATATTATACCACAATATTTTTCCGTTGAATGTTGTTAGTTTGAATAGCAAAATTGAGGATAAAGTAAAGAAACTGCTCAAGTTTGATTTAGTTTGTTCGCGTTCGTTAAGGTCGGAGCAACAATCAAATCATACTGGTGGTGTCTGGCTTTTGACTTCTGTCTAAACTTGCCCTGTGTGTTCTTGTTAAATTAATTTCTTGCAAGTATTAGTAAGCAGTGCTCTCTCCACAGTGCCAGTGCAGTGCAGTGAGATCCTGTAGCTGTGTAATAGTAATAGCACAGGGCACAATTATTATCGTTAATTGTAATTACCAGCGCAAGATACAATGATGCCTCTGAAGATTTTTACCATCCGGATATTATTCCTTGTTGTCACAATTTTTATCGTAGATTCATTTGGTTATCAACCTCAGCACCAACAACCGGTTCATCCTCAACAGCAGCATTACCAGCACCAGCAGCATCAGTACTACCAGCCTCAGCCCCAACAGCAACAGCAACTCCAACGTCCGCATGGCAATGGCAATGCTGCTGGTAATCATCATCAAAATCAGCCGAATGCTAATGCTCATGTGAATGGCAACAACCGCGGATTGGGTTTGGATCTTTTCCCTTTCCTCCAACAAATCCAACCAGCATCATCCTTATCCTTACCTTCCACACATGGACGAAGGCAAGGCAGTGGCTTAGGCTTGAGATCTGCCTCATTCACTCCGTAAGTCAAAATCGATAGCTATATACCTATAATAAGGTATGTATAGAATATATAGGTATTCCAATAGTTTCTACATATATTCTATTGAACAGTTAATAAGCGTAGAGTTTTGATGTGCGATGTAAGTATTAGCATGACTGGTTATTTAGTATACCTAAAATACTGTAATATTGTAATTGTAAGTTTATAAAAATAAAAATAACTCTTGTATTTACGGGTTTTTAATCAGAACCACTACGGGTGGCCCTGGAGGTCGATCACCTGGAACTGAAACGACAGAAACGACTACTACCATTGGAAATGACTGGCCCTGGAGGCATCATGTGGATTTCAATGTAAGGGGCTCGTAGATTACTTTCACTCTGGCACAAATAATACATTTCCAGATATAGGGGTACAGACAGACAGACTTAGGTACACTCAATTATATGAATGTTTAACTATTTAACTCTACCGTCAATATTAGCACTAGAAGCGTAGTGGTATCATGGAGCGTATTAGCAATTTTGTAACTTGATCGAATAGAAATTCAATGGACTAAAAATAAATGTAATTTTCCAGGATTTCTTTAATTCTATCCATGTGCCTAATCAAAGTCCAACTTCTGTAATAATCCATTGAATAGATAAGGTAGGTTTGCCAAGAGCAGTATGTACTGTACATAGAAACAGAAGCCTAGCAACGCCGGAGAAAACCAATTTTGGTGGAAATGATTACAGTTTTTGGAGTTTCTTGAATTTTAACACAAACTGTGCATAATATATAATATAAGCTCCTGAAATGTAATTAATAATTCGATCTGAACATGACAGTAGCTGCCACCCACGTGTTGGATTCTATTGATAGTTTTTAATTAAATATTTTAATTGGATTTTTTTTTATTAGTAGTAGCTCAGGTTCTTATTGCTCGGATACTTTAGGGTAATAAATTAAAGAGATTTTAAGGGAAGATCGACTTACACTCAACTTTTAGACACCTAATTGGTTTAGGGATCTATTCCTTTCCCCTGCTGTTTTATTGGATTTGGATTATTTCGGTTCTGATTTTGGGTTTGATGGAATTATATGGATATAGGAATTGCATCCCGGAGAGGATTTAATAGCTGACGAATCTAGAAACTTGGTTCAACAGCAACCGCAGCAGCAGCAGCAAGTATCTCATCAGCAGCAGCAGCAGCAGCCTCAGCGAAGACAAAGTAACAGTCATGGAACCGAAAGTGTTCGACGGATTTCTCAACAACAACAACAGCAGCAGCAGCAGCAGCAGCAAAATCAACGGAGTCAGCTTCCAGCTAATCCTGTTAACATATTTGACTCACGTAATTCATTACAATTGTTTGCACAACCTTATTTCCTCACACAAAGGCCCTGCTTGAGAACATCCGACAGGGTTCAGATTTTATTCCATTTATATGAGCATGTTTACCTACTTTAACACTTTAAAGATGAAAGACAGTTGACAAGCTTCCGTATAAACTTGAAATTGGAAAAATCCGTACCTATACTTATAGCTGTAATCCGAATCCAGAAACCTTTTAATTAGCTTCAAGAAACTCAAACTCAATCTGAAAGTTTCTTCTTTATTTCCATTTTCGTTTTTATGTTTGTTTGTCTCCACTTGTAAGTGCAAATCCCATGTGCAAAAACCAAGGCCGAGTATTTATGTGAATGCAGACAGGGATTTAGCAGAAAATGCAGGACGAAATTGAATTTAATATAAATGTCAATACTTATTCGCATTCCCAATGTCAGTTCTAGATTTGGCGGAAAAGGGAAAAGGAAGGAGAAGTGGTTAATTTCTAATTTATAAGCCCAGGATGATATAAATAAATCTACATTATAATTTTTTAAACTTTTTCAGGAACCGGAAACAGTAGGCAACATCCAATGTGGAACATACTAGCTCCAGGTTTATTCAAGTCTTGGTGGCAAGGGTAAGTAAGAATAATGGAAATTAAAGGAGAGACTACAGGAAATAATTAATTTGAATAATTATTAAACTAGATACTAAATTACGTAGCCAAGTTTGAGTGCACAGTATGTATTTTATATTTGCATATTCATTCCACGCAGTAATTCAAACAAACTAGTCGCTTCTGCGGTCCCACTTCGTTTTTTGAGGGAGACATTCTGTATTGGTTTTGTAAATGGGTTTAGTGAATAATTAATTATGCAATTTCCGTAACACAGTCCCAACGTTTGCATCAAAAGAGAGGAAGAGGACGAGAATAATGGACAAGGTCAACAAAATAACAGCAGTAGTGGGAGGGACACGACCAGTAGTGGCAACGTCAGAAGCGCAACCACATTAAGTGGGAGCTGGAGTGGGAATGATGATGGACAAGGAGGAGATTCAAATTCTGGATCCGGGCAACCGGCCCTTCATATGAGAATGTCCGCCTGTGAAGATTTAGACACCAAACATTCTTGTACAACTCGAATTGTGGGCCCTTCCGTGAGTAGAATCATCACCACAGAGTACGAGTGCTGTCCTGGATACATTATTAATGAGAGACGACAGGAATGCGAGCGGGGTAATGCCTACACTACTTTAGATACATACATACATAAAAGAGAAAACTAAATAATTTGAATCCTGTATTATTATTAAATTAATCATGTCATCGCATCGTAGAAGCTTCAAAACACGCCATTCAAGTTTTCAAAAAATGCAAAAAAGTACAGCTATATTTTCGTATCAAACTGAGACATGCGCTTAAAACACACAGATATTATATGCATCTCAATTTGGATCAATCTATATTTTGTGAGGGAGAAAGTAAATGGCAAGAGTTCAAAAAAAGAGCCTCGTCTCATGTTTACGGAAAGAGCAAATAGGACTTTCTGCATTTTAGGAAAAAGATCCAAGTAGCACTTAGCTTTCCCATTTAACGTAGGAGTCAAGGACGGAGCGGGTGTACCAATGATACTCTTTGTGGAGAAATATTGTCTCTGTGTATTTAATTATAACATGTCACACTCCCTTGACGACTTGAGTGCAGTTTTTTGCTCTATAATTTGTAGGGCGCTTTGAAAATATTGCCAAGACTATGGAAGCCATTGGTGGGAGGGAATTTCTAAGCCTCTGTCAGTCTGTGGGTCTGAGTCGGAAATTAGAAACGGAAACTTTGACGATTTTCGTTCCAACGGAGGAAGCCGTGAGGGTCTTTCTAGCTTCAAATCCAACACAGACGGTAATTTTATTGCATTTTCTCCATTCTTTATAACTTTTGCGGAGGAGTATGGAACGCTCACACTTTCTACGAAACAGAGACATGGGTACTAAACAATACCACAGAGTGTGAGACAGGCCATAGCATAGTAATGCATCGTACCTTCGCTACGGCACGTCAGCCCAGCCACAATTTACAAGTGGAAAGTCCTGAAATAAATCTAGATAATAAGATTAAGTCTATACATGGATGGGTGATGCATTGTATTGTATTGTGCTATAGAATGAGATTCCCGTTTCATCCAGTCGAGGGACTCAAGAAGATGCTCGACGACGCAGGAACATCCTCACTCACCACTACCCGCCTTCCCAGGCACAACAGGAACAACTAATTCAACAACGACGAGTCTCAACTCTCTGCGGATCCTCCTCATCACCGCACAGCTGCTCTCACAGTCAAAATCAAAATCACCAGGCACAACCACAACATGGACAGCAGCAGCAGCAGCAGCAGCAGCAGCAGCAGCAGCAGCAGCAGCAACAACAACAACAGCAACAGCAAGTACGACGAGAGTACGAAGACCATGACCAACAGCAACAACAGCCCCGAGATGCGGAAATCATTATGAGCTTTGATGACGAGAATTGGAGGGGAAATGCTTTGGCTCAGCAAGAAGAATTCCGACAACAAACGTCTTATAATTTTGATGCTCCAAATTCTAATTTAAATCCCGGAGACATGCAGGAATCCCTCCTTAGTCACATGCTTCAAGGGAAATTGAGTACGGATGATTTTGTGGATGAAAAAGTCATTTTCAGTGAAAATCCAGAGAGTGTCGTCCGGATGAATACCTGGAATGTGGATGGAGAGAAGATTAATACGATCAACTGTGCACGAATGACTTCCATCAATCATCGTTGCTCTAATGGAATGATCCATATGGTGGATCGAATGATGGAACCTGTCACCAAATCCATTGCTCAGATCCTTGACAGTCATCCAAATCTAAGCATACTCAGATCCTGTAAGTACACATGCAATAATACATACCTACACTGACTGAGGCAAAGGCAAAGGCAAACATCAAAAACATGCTTTTAAAATATGTGAATTATTTACACGAATTTAGCTATTAAATATTTAAAGTGTATGATACTATGTATATATATATTACCATTATGACTCGGATAAAAAAAATCCTTGGGTGATCTTCTACGCATTACAGACAGAGGACACATGACGTACAACAGAATATACACCTACCTATGCAAATCACTTTGATCTTATATACATATTTGTTATAGTACGTACCTATAGGTACATAGTTTCAGTATATTTGAAGAGAGGGAACATAAATTAGTAAAGGCTTTTCTATTTGATTTAATTTTCGATTGAATACTGGGGAATAATGCGTGTGTGACTCTACGTGATGAGACTAAACATGTATTTTCTATCTTTCATGTTGGCCAGTACTAGAAAGGAGTGGGATTTTAGCAACTCTACAAGACAGCAGTGAACATTTGACGCTCCTGGCTCCATCCGATGCTGCTTTCAATCAATTAAGCCCATCTCTCCTCACACGAATGCGAAATGGAGATACTTGTCTTCAAAGTAAACAATCGTTCCAGACGTTTTTAACTTATTGCAATATTTAGTGTTGACATAGCAAACATAGATTTCTATAAAAGTACAGTACATTGACGGTCTTGTATGATGTGTTATGGGTTATGGTATGGTACAGGTATGTAAACAGAGAGCAGACGCTTTATTTGCAGGCTATACATGTTTTTCTTTCTCTAGAAATGTTTTTGTGCACTTTTGAATTGTAGGAATTCTTCAACATCATATTCTTCCCATCACGTTCTGCTCCTCCATCATTGTGAGGAAAGGTCAAATTCGAAATAAGAATCATGGGATCCTGACTGTAGAACGAAATGCTGAAGATACATTATTCATAAATGGCAGTCAGGTTATCTCCAGGGACATCGTTGCTACAAATGGAGTTGTTCATATTATTGATGGAGTCATTCTGTCCGAAAAAGGTAAAATTGTTAAATCTAATAGAATGACAATAACGGCAGCTTCTACAATACAGCCAATGCATTATACATATTAGATTCTATTTTTAGTTCCCGTACTAGACGAGTGATGTACTACATGCTGCTATTCTCTACTGAGAAAAGATGAATACAATAGCAGAGAATCTCTATAGACTTGACTTGATGTTGAACTCAATTCTGAAATACAATAAATATGATCTCGTGTACACCGACCCAACTACGACTAGCTAGAACTTTTGAGCTACGAGTGTAGTCTCTTAAATGAACCTACCTAATTCTTTTGACTTCTATCTACCTATTCTAATGGTGAGACTAAGTAAACACTGGCAGTACTTCCATCTAAAACATGAAAATATTGACTAACTCGTTCAACATAACTTTTGCCTCCCTTATATGGGCAATTCTGCAGAGTAAAAAACTGAAGTATCCAATTTCATTGTATAATCAAAAAAGGGTTTACAGAAGCTCCATCACCGTGCCAGTATAATATATAGGATAGACTTTTAAAATACTTCTTGGTACGCTGGATACATTCGTTGTCACGGACGAATGTAAATTGTATGCTAATTAAAATAACAAAAAAACAAAATAAAATCCAGAAGGATTACAACATGCCAACAAATGTAGAAAGGCATGCACGTTTTTAAGGCGAGAATCTATATACCTATGCTCAGAATATATTTGGATAAAGTAGTGTGTGCGATTTTTCACAAAAAGTTGACATCTTTGAAATTTTTGTAACCTATTCACATAGCAGGAAGTCACAATAGGAAGTTTTGAAATTTAAATATGAAACAACTGGATGTTTATAATCTATATTATGTTTTTCCAAAAAATGAATAAAACAAATTAAAAAAATGACTCTGATTGTATGAATGCTATACTAAAGGAGAATGTGGAAAGTGTGAGTCTAATTTAACGCCCCATTTAATTCTTATTCTAGAGCAACAGATGTACATATATGTGTGTACGTATTAAAGTAGCTATAGAGATGTGCCTACCTATATAATTCGTATTTGGTATACAGGATAATTTATTCAGTCCTTTTCCCTCTAGATGAACCTTTGACATCAGCCTTAGAAAAAGCTGGACTGACGTCATTCGTGCAAGCTTTACAGCAGGCAAGGCTATCATTGGATGAAATGAATAATGTTACCATCTTTGCTCCTTCCAACTTAGCTTTTGAAAAGCTTCCAGCAGAAGTCAGAAACAATCCACAGGTTCGGTCTTGCCATATGTATTACATACATAGTACACTGTGTACTCTTATGCCATAATCCTTTGTTTGTTTCGAAATAGCAATCATAATCTGTAGCGATCATCTTTCATAGGAAATTCGTCTATGTAATCTAACTCGAGCAAGCATCGAATTACTTATTTTCACAATCCTAACATAATTCTTGGGATCTGGAGTTTTGGTCACTGTACAACTGCTAACTGTAGTGGACGGGATCAGTTTCTTGATTTGGTTTTTTTGTCTACTGCTTAAGAAGGGATTAATTATTTATTGACATAGATATTTGATATTTTGCCGTCACTGTTGTACCCCCTGTTATTCCGTCTCTGCTTTTTAGCTTTTAAGCAAAGTCGAACGCATAGAATACAAACTAAATAGCGATCAGATTACAGAATTACGAAGACTTACTAGACCCTACCAGCCAGAACTGGATTAAACTAAATGACGAAACGTTGAATTTTAATGACGAACAAAGTTCTGTTATGACTGCTAAAGCAGCAATCAACTTTCGGAATTTAGAATATTGATATGTATGTATGTAGGCACATCTTTCTTCGGGCCTTTTTTAAAATCCTCAAGGCATAGCGTAGGGATTAATCTCTAAATAAATAAAATGGAGCTACAAATTCTGGCTGCATAAAATTTTCTCGCAGGATCCCAGCGAGCGATCCCTTGCCTTGTTTTGAATATAAATGACATGGAAAAGTCACCAAGAATTTCAATTAATTGAGCTATACATTTTCAGAGACTTCGAGAGATTCTGATGTATCATATTGGGAGACCTGAGACAAGAGCCTGCCATTTTACACATCAGCAGGAAATCCCCACCCAGCACAACGATCGATCCATCCGGATGAACCTGTACTCAAATGTAAGTGAAATTCAGTGTTCACCATGTGAGGACAGCCAAGCATGCTGCTCGGATATAATTCAATATAATGCAGTAAAACGATTACTAGGACAAGATAATAAAATGTAAAATTCTTTGCCGTATTATTTCCATCCAGACTAATGTTACTTCTATGTTCTCCTTTCATCCAATAATGCTTATCTAATAGCTTTCCTCCCGTCTCAGTTCAGTCGAATTGCTGGGTCCTTAGGTCTTTTGTTGCCCTAGTCCCTTTCTAGTGC
>JAQFZC010008221.1:0-10377 GCA_034695205.1 Dicyrtoma fusca | reverse complement strand
TGGAAAAATATAACCTAACCATTTTCAGGCATCTTTAGGAGCTGCTAATACAAATTATCAGGGCTTTGAGATCCGCTTCTAAAGAGTTGAATGTGGCCCGGTAGTGTGGCCCTGTAGTGTGGCCCTGTAGTGTGGTCCGGTAGTGTGGCTCCAAAATAAATCTGGCAACAATCGTGTGGCCCTATAGTGTGGCCTTATGTGTGTGGCCTTATGGATATTTAACCCATAACACCACTCCCTTACTCCAGCCATAAAAACAATTGCAAGGCAACAAAAACAATTAAATTTTAAATTTTAAGCTAACTAGTAAGATGTATGAGTAAGCATAAACAGAAGAAAGCTATGCTTATGAAAATATAAAAATCGTAATAATAATTGTATATTTAATAATATAGGTACTAGGTAGTTGAAATATACTCATCGCGCGGACAGTTACTTGGAAGCTGGAAGGTTAAAGTTTTTTTTGTACTAAACTGAAAATGGTGCTTTTTCCTTTTATTTTACATTCTTTATTTGTACTTTCCACGTTGCAGGTGCTGGGTTATGAAATGAACCTTCATTGCGATGCGATGTCGTAACGTTAAGGGTTTAATTAAACGCGACTTAACTATGACTTTTATTAGTTTTAAAGAATATTAATACCTGCTTCTGAGCTTTTCTAAATGAGAGTATAAAACACTGCAGTAATTCAAATATCAGTCAGTTTCAGTTTCCAATTTTGCAACTGCAAGACCAAATAAGTTGCAAAAATAGCACAAATGCAAAGTAAAAGTCACACGAATATTGAAGTATTAAAACATCCCACTGCTCTCAGTCGAGCCGAGACAGTCCAAGGGTGACTGGCAGCAGTAAAAGGTGCCGTAAAAGTTTAGCCGTCGTCAATTAAAATTAAATAATTAATTGTCCTTATTTTGTCAATTTAATGATTCAATATCAATTCATCAAGAACCCTTCTTCCATAATTAGGATCGTAACCGCAAGGATGAGGATTAAGATTTCACAGAAACTATGTAGTAAGGAGTAACATAGCTACTTTTATGTATGAACTATCTTTTTGAAATTCGAACATCTTTTTTTATTGGTCTTTAATATTTACGGTCAGAATATTATAGGCAAAAATATGAATCTATATACCATTATTATGTACACAAATTATTAGTAAAACATACGTAGTTACCACTTTAAACTGTGGTAGAATGTAATTGGATAAATTACTTAAGTGCATCATGCTACATAAATTGGAAAAAATATTTGATTTGAATCGTCTCTACTGCGTAATCGCTTATTTAAGTTGGAGATCCTCCCCTTGCAGAGGGATCTTTGAAGGTCCATGAGAATTGTAATGGGCAGCCACTTGTTTATATTCCTGGATTTCAAACTAACAGAGGTCACACCGTGTGACCATATTTTAAAGCTTGATGCGGAGTTAAACTGTTTAAAGCAAACTATCATTTAAACCGAGGAGTTGAACAGTGAATTCTGTCGACGTGGCTGCGGATCCTATTTTTATTTGAATAGCATTTTAATTTCTTCTGACTTCGATACGTCTGAGCATCCAGGCCATGAACTAATGATGATTGAATCTGAAGAGCATCTTCTTGGGTACCCGATTTTGATCTTTTACAATTTCGAAGCAGAGTTCTCTCATGAGACTGTTTCCTTTTGCTCTGAACCACCCTGTCAATAGTTGGTTCGATCTTAAGTGGCCCGCAGTCAGTTTGATGTAACAATTTAGAGCCCGAAGACATATCGGTTGCTCCATTAATGATGCTAGTATTCGAAAACCAAGTTTTGTCTTCGGGTATTAAGAGCATTCGTGGTGCTTCACTAGAAATTTCAGCACTAGTTCCTGGCAAAAAAATCAAACCAGCGTTTTCATCTACCTCGAACCTGAAAAAAGGTGAAAGTAGTTTTTTCATTTAGTTATTAAGAATAGATTAAAAAACCGACTGATTAATTTTTTTTAAATTCATGAAATTAACACTTATTATTGTTAGTCTTACTTAATAAAAGCAGAGATCCTCTGCAGCATGACCTTCGGAAGTCCGTGATCGTAATAATGAGCAGCCACTTCTCTATCGTCCTGAGCTTTAAACGAACAGAGATGGCACAGGAATCCAAATGACTCTAGGGGTCTCCTAAAAATCTCTTGCTCCTTCGCATCATTCAAAACGTGAACTTTCAATTTATGCCTGTTTAAACTGTACGGATTAATAAAAGACTTCGAGCAACTCTCACAGGGAAACGACATTCCGGTCCGATGGGACAGTAAAGTATGTGTTTTCAAATAAGTTGCAGTAATCCAAAATGTATTGCAGACGATGCATTTGAAAGGCTTCTCACGTCCGCTGTGGTCGTTTGCAATGTGCAATTTCAGGAGTGTGGCACCTGCGAAAGATTCGGGACACAGCTGGCATTTAAAGTGTATCCTCATCTCATGAACTCTTAACTCGAATCCCCGACCGAAAGATTTTGCACAGAATTTACACTTGTGTGCTTTTACTTGATGAGCTAGCTCGTGTTCCTTCATCTTAGAGAACAATCTAAATGCTCCTGGACACTTTGAGCAGGGCCACAGAGAATTTGGATGAACGAGCCTTCTGTGAGCAGCAAAGTAGTCCCTCCGGTCAAAGGTCTTTGAACAAAGTGGGCATTTGAATTCTTTGCGGTTATTTTCATTTACACCTTCAGTAGTGTCTTGGCCTTCAACCCCGTGAAAAATCCGATTGTGCCAAATCAAGGCACCAGAAGTAGTAAAAGATTTCGGACACAGCTGACACCGAACATGTTTCGTGATTGAATGGCTCTTTTGCTGGTGAACTTTGAATCGGGTTCGTCCACAGTACGATTTTCCACATATTCTGCACTGGAATCGTTTTAATTTTGCATGCTGCTTCATATTCCAATGCATTTTAAAAGTTTTTGAACACAGTTGACATTTAAAATGTGGCTTTATCTCGTGAATCCTTAAATCCTTTTGCCGACGGAAAGATCTGTCACAGATTTTGCGCTGGCGTTTTTTTATTTCATGAGTTAGCTCATGTTGCTTCATCACAGTATAGCTTCTAAATGCTGCTGAACACTTTGAGCAAGGCCACCGAGAATTGGGATGAACAAGCCTTCTGTGAGCAGCTAGGTAGGCTTCCCGATCAAAGGTTTTGAAACAAAGTTCGCACTTAAATTCGTCATATTCAATTTTTATTTTCTCGAATTTAAAATCGGAATCTTGGTTCTGTAATTCTGTTGAATTATTACACTCAACGTGGAGACTGAGACTGCATTGGTTGGGGAAAGTTTTGTTACAGATTTGACACGCATTTTGAATTTCTTGCTGGAGGTCTGAATGAGCATCGAATTCTGATTTGTTCGAGAAAGATTTTTTGCACTTATTACAGCGGAAGAATTTATGGTGCTCAATCCTAAGATGACTAAGTAAAACTTTTTTCAGTTTAAAAGCTTTGGCGCACACATCGCAGACGTAACAGGGTTGCTTATCATGCCTCATCATCAGATGCTTTGACAAAGCGTCTTGGTCAATAAAAGTTTTGGAGCAAACGTGACACTCATAGGGCTTGTCCACCACGTGAGCCACTACAACGTGTTGCTCTAAATCAGATTTTTTATAGTAAATTTTTAAGCATATATCACAAGGAAATTCTTTAACATTAAGTTTCTCGCTGCTGTACTTGTGAACTCGAACTAAATGCTGATTTCGCGCTGCTCTTTTGCTGAAGGTTGTGGAACAAATTTCACACTTCAAGGCTGATGAAGCTAGATCTAAACGTCCACACGAATGTGCTTCTAAAGCTGAGGAGGAATTAAAATATTTAATGCAAACTTCGCACTTGAAGGACTGATTTGAATGTACTAGACGAGAGTGTCTTTTTAAAGTTGAGAAGACTTTATACTCCTTAAAGCAAATTTCGCATTTGAACTGAGGAGTTGAACCGGGACTTGTGTCGACGTGGTTGCGGAGACTAGTTTCTGTTGCATAAAATTTTAATTTATTGCCGTCAGATATGCACAGTTCCCATTGATATGTCTCTGCATCCCGTTCCTGGTTTAAAGATGATGGTGTTTGAATTTGAAGAGTAGTGTCTTGGGTGCTAGATTCGGATTCTTCAAAATTTCGTCTCACGAGAGATTGCTTCCTTTTGCTTTTAACAACCAAGTTGTCAGCAGTTTTGACGATTTCAAATGGTTCGCATTCGTCTGTTGGATGTGACATTGTTGGAACTGAGAAGGTTACAGCGGGTCGTGAAACTGGTTGATCGACACTGAAACCGTCGTCATCGCGGTTTTCTTCAATTTTTATTACTGTTGTTCCATCCATTGTAAATGGTTTTCAAGACCCGTTATAAATTGGCTTTTCAATCACAGGTGCAAAAATGCAACTAAAAACCTTACTTTTATCTGCAAACCACACATAAATAGAAACATCTTGAATATGCTTGTACCTACCAAAAATTTAACATGACCAATATGTATAATTTTCGATCAGAAATCATAAACACAACAAATCCAACGTAATAATTGCAAGGCAACAAAAACAATTACACTTTAAACTAACTAGTAAGAGTGAACATAAACAGTATAAAGTTATACATATGAAAATTTAAAAATCGTAATAATAATTGTATAATTAATTATATACTAGGTGAAATATGCTCACCGTACAGTTACTTGGAAGCTGGAAGGTTAAAGTTTTTTGTTCTAAACTGAAAATGGTGCTTTTTTCTTTTCTTTTACATTCTTCATTTGTACTTTCCACGTTGCAGGTGCTGGGTTAAATGAACCTTCATTGCGATGCGATGTCCTAACGTTAAAGGTTTGATTAAACTCTACGAAACTATAACTTTTATCAGTTTTAAAGACTATTAATACCTGGTTTTGAGCTTTTCTAAATGAGAGTATAAAACACTGCAGTAATTCAATAATCAGTTATTTTCAGCTTAAAATGCAACTGCAAGACCAAAGTTACAATGTTACAAAAATGCACAGTAAAGAGTAAAAGTCACAGAAATATTGAAGTATTAAAACATCCCACTGCTCTCAGTCGAGTCGAGGCAGTTCAAGGGTGACTGGTAGCAGTAAAAGGTATCGCAAAAGTTAAGCCGTCATCAATTTAATTTTCAATTAAATAATTAATTGTCATTACTTTGTCAATTCAATTTATTCAATATCAATTCATCATGCACATAATTAGGACCGCAACCGCAAGGATGAGGATTCAGATTTCATGTGTGAAATCTGAATGAAACTATGTTGTAATATACTTTTATGTATGACCCACCTTTTTGATACTCCAGAAATCCAGAATATATTTTTATTAATCTTAATCTTTATTGTTTACGGTCAGAATACTATACACAAAAAAGGGAATGTATTATACAAATTATTAGTAAAACATAGTTAGCACTTTAAACTGCGGTAGAATCGAATTGCATAAATTACTAAAATGTATAATGTTACATAATTGGAAAAAATTTATAATTTGAATCCCTTCTAATGCGTAATCGCTTATTTATTAAAGTCAGAGAACGCTGCAGAGTGATCTTTGGAAGTCCTTGAGAGTTGTAATGAGCAGCCACTTTTTTATCTTCCTGGGTTTCACACGGACGGAGGTCACACAAGGATTCAAATGGCTCTGGAAGCACCTTAACCCTTTTCTTGTTCCTTTGCAGCACTCAAACCGTGAACCACCCATTCATGCGACTTGAAACTGTAAAGACGTCAAATTCTACTAAACAAAGTTGGCATTAGTGTTTAACAGTGTTTACTAGAGCTAGATATATTATTGTCACATATGTCGTCTTAAAATCATAATTCTTATCATTAATTCAGGGAATTCTTATAATTATGTAATTCTACCTTAGGCTAGCCATACTCACTTATCATACTCAGTAATCATAATCATACTCACTACACATTAATTCTGGACCTGTATTGTGTCTGTCGTAATGATCAATAAATAAAAAATTAAAATTCTTCATGGGTATTTTCGCATTTTTCGGTTTTAACAGCCGGCATGCCGACACTAGTAGCGTCTTGGCCTTTACCCCTGTGATAAATCCTATTGTGCAATCTTAAGCTACTCAATATAGCAACCGATTCGGGACATAATGGACAAGTTACACGTTTCATGTTTGAAGGCCAGTTTGTCTGGTGAGATTTTAGATGCCCTGCTGGAGGGTAGTAAGTTTCGTCGTCACGGTTAAGTTTTACTTTTGCATGAGTCGCTTTCTCGTGTTGCTTCAACTGAAAACTCTTTTCAAATGTTTTGGAACACTTTGGGCAGGGCCACCGAGAATTGGGATGAACAAGCCTTCTGTGAGCAACAATGTAGGCTTCCCGGTCAAATACTTTTAAACAAAGGTCGCATTTAAATTCGTCACAATTATTATTTTGTATTTCCTTCTTTTTTAAACCGGAATCTTCGTTCTGTAATTTTTTGGGATGGAGATACTCCAAGTGGATACTAAGGTTGTATTGAATGGGGAAAGTTTTGTCACAGATTGGACAAGTATATTGAATTTGTAGCTTCAGGTCTGAATGAGCATTGAATTCGGATTCGTTCGAGAAAGATTTTCTGCACTTGTCACAGCGGAAGAAGTGAAAGTGCACAACTCGGAGATGCTGAAGTAAAATTTGTTTGGATTTAAAAGCGGTGGAGCACACATCGCAGACGTGACAGGGCTGCCTATCATGACTCGCCAGATGTGTTGACAAGGCGGGTTGGTCAATAAATGTTTTGGAACAAACTTGACATTCTAGGGACTTTTCGACCAAGTGAGTTTTTGCAACGTGTAGTTTTAAATCCCATTGTTTGTAGCAAATTTTCGAGCACATATTACAAGAAAATTCTTGGGCAAAAGATGGCTGTGTTTGAAGAGCATCTTTTGGCGTACTCGGTTCTGATTCTTCACAATTTCGAAGAAGAGGTCTCTCAGGAGCCTCTTTCTTCTTGCTTTGAACCAACTTGTCAACAGCTGTTACGATGTTAAGCGGTCCGCAGTCAGTTCTATGTAACAATTTAGCGTCTGAACGTGTATCAGTTGCTTGACTGCTGATGTTAGTATTCGACAACGAAGTTTTCTCATCGGGTGTTAACAGAATTCGTGGTTCTTCCCTGGAACTTTCATCACTAGTTCCTGAGTGTTCATCTAAACCGAACCTGAAAAAGTTGACAGATTCTTTTAATTAGTGACTGAGTAAATTAAAAAACTGACTGATTTATTTTTAAAAGACTACATGAAATTACCATCTTTATTAAATTATATAGTGAATTTAATTAATTTAATTGTCTTACTTATTAAAGTCAGAGATCCTCTGCAGAGTGACCTTTGGAAGCCCATGATCGTAATAATGAAGAGCCACTTCTCTGTCCTCCTGGGTTTTAAACGAACAGAGGCCACACACGAATACGGATGGCTCTGAAGGCCTCTTAACGATCTCTTGTTCCGTGGCAGTACTCAAACCGTGAACAACCAATTCATGCGTCTTTAAACTGCTGAGCCATCTAAAAGGCTTTGAGCAACTGTTACACGGAAACAGCATTCCAGTCCGATGGGACAGTAAAGTGTGTGTTTTCAAAAAGCCTTCAGTCACCCAGAAGGTACTGCAAACTTTGCATTTGAAAGGTCTTTCACGTCCGCTGTGGTCGTTTGCAATGTGCAATTTAAAGAGAGTGGCCCCTGTGAAAGATTCAGGACACAGCCGGCACTTAAAATGTGCCCTCATCTCGTGAAGTCTTAAATCGTTTCCCCGATGGAAAGATCTTGCACAGAATTTGCACTTGTGTGGTTTGACTTGATGAGTGATCTCGTGCAGCTTCATCCTACAATACGATCTAAATATTCCTGAGCACTTTGAGCAGGGCCATTCGGAATTCGGATGTACATGCCTTCTGTGAGCAGCAAAGTAGTCTTTCCGGTCAAATGTTGTTGAACAAAGTGGGCACTTAAATTCTTCACGGATTTTTTCTAATTCATTTTCTTCTAGAGTCGATCCGACAACACCAGTAGCGTCTTGGCCTTCACCGCCGTGAAAAATCCTATTGTGCCATATGAAGCCAGCCGAAGAAGCAAAAGATGTGGGACATAGTTGACACTGGACAATTTCCTTTTCCTTGATTGGAATTGAATGGCTCTTTTGCTCGTGAATTTTTAAACGGGAGAGTCCACAGTAAGATATCCCACATATATTGCACTGGACTCGTTTTAAGTTTGCATGCTGCTTCATGTCCCGATGCTTTTTAAAAGTTGTTGAACACAGTTGACATGTAAGATGTGTCCTCTTCTCATGTGTTTTTAAATCCCTTCGTTCACAGTAAGAATGGTCACATAATTTGCACTGGTGTTTTTTTATTTCATGAGTAATCTCGTGCTGCTTCATCCTGTAACGCGTTGTAAATGTTCTTGAACATATGGAGCATGGCCACTGGGAATTGGGATGCACAAGCTTTCTGTGAGCAACAATGAAGGCCTGCCGGTCAAACGTTTTTAAACAAAGTTCGCATTTAAATTCGTCACAATTATTTTTTACTTCCTTGCTTTTTAAATCGGAATCTTGGTTCTGTAATTTTTTTGAATGAAGAAATCTAATGTGGACAGTAAGGCTGCATTGACTGGGGAAAGCCTGGTTACAGATTTGACAGGTGCATTGAATTCGAAACTTGACGCGTGAATGAGCACGAAATTCCGACTTGTTCGAAAAAGATTTTTTGCACTTATGACAGCGGAAGAATTTATGGTGCTCCGTCCTGAGATGACCAAGTAAAACGTTTTTAAGTTTAAAGGCTTTGGAGCATACATCACAGACGTAACTGGGTTGAATATCATGACTCTTCAAATGTTTTGACAAGGAGTCTTGGTCGATAAACGTTTTGGAGCAAACATGGCACCCGAAGGCTTTGTCCACCACGTAAGCATCTACAACGTGGAGCTCTAAATGGCATCTGTCATAGTAAATCTTCGAGCACATATCACAAGGAAATTCTTTGACATTAAGTGCCTCGCTGCTGTACTTGTGAACTCGAACTAAATGCAGATTTAGCGCTGCTCTTTTGCTGAAGGTTGTGGAACAAATTTCACACTTGAAGGCTGATGAAGCCAGATTTAAATGTCCACGGGAGTGTTTTTTTAAACTTGATAAAATTGAATTTTATTAAAATTCTAAATTGCTTAAAGCAAACTTCGCATTTGAACTGAGGAGTTGAACCGGGATTTGTTTCCACGGGGTTGCTGAGACTGGTTTCTTTTGCATAAAATTTTAATTTATTGCCGTCAGATATGCACAGTTCCCATTGAGGCGTCTCTGCATCCCGTTCCGGGTCTAATGATGATGGTGTTTGAAGAGTAGCGTCTTGGATGCTTGATTCGGATTCTTCAAAATTTTGCCTCACGAGAGATTGTTTCCTTTTGCTTTTGACAACCAAGTTATCAACAGTTGTGACGATTTTAAGTGGTTCGCATTCGTCTGTTGGATGTGACATTGTTGGGACTGAGAACGTAACAGCGGGTTGTGAAACTGATGGATCGACACTGGTACCGATTTCATAGTGGGTTTCTTCTATTTTTATTAATGTTGTTCCATCCATTGTTAATGGTTTTCAAGACCCGTTATAAATTGCCTTTTCAATCGCAGGTGCAAAAATGGAGCTAAAAACCTAAAGTGTGTCTGCAAATCACACAAAGATACAAACAATATAAATATTTCTAAAACGCCTTTGCCTGTACAAGAAATTTGAGATGACAGATAATTTTCGATCATAAATCAGGAACACAACAAATCCAATCTAATAATAATTACAAAGCAACAAAAACAACAACACTTTTAATTTTAAACTAAAAGTAAGTATTAACAGTCAGTAGGAAGTTAAACTTGAAATATTAAATTGATTTTGATAATAATTGTATAATTATAATTGAAATATGCTTACCGTATTGTTACTTGGAAGTTAGAAGGGTACAGTTTTTGTTTTTAACCGAAAAAGGTGCTTTTCCCTTTTATTATACATTCTTCATTTGTACTTTCCACGTTGCTGTTGCTGGTGCTGGGATATGAACCTTCATTGCGATGCGATGTCGTAACGTTAAAGGTTTAATTAAACTCGACTAAACTCTATGACTTTTATTAGTTTTAAAGAATATTAATACCTGGTTCTGAGCTTTTTTAAATGAGAGTATAAAACACTGCAGTTATTCAATAATCAGTTAAGTAGTTTCAGTTTTCAGTTTTGCAACTGCAAGACCGAATTTACAAAAGTGCAAAGCAAACTGCAAAGTAAAACAGTAAAAGTTGTAGCGTTCATTTTGCCTTTCTCCCTTTAGACGTTAGTCCCCGTAGCTATCTACTGCCCAACACCCCACCGTCAGT
>JAQFZC010008220.1:0-10379 GCA_034695205.1 Dicyrtoma fusca | reverse complement strand
CATGGGAAAAATTTCCGAAGACCTGTCCTCTTTTTCTACATTTTTCACAATTTTAACACCGCCTATGCTTAACACACTAATACATACGCTCCCAAAAAAGCTATGTGTATATTCATTCCTACTACCAACGTTCAAAAGCAAGTTAGGTAGGCTAAATTGTTTCTGAAATTAGGTATATAATTCGAATTTGGAGTTTTCCCTTTTTTGAAAGTCTCGACTAGGGGTACTTTTGTAGCTTTTTTGACACGAGAGCCAATTCAATTCACGGCTATTCAGCAAAAATCTTATCACGAACCAAAAAATTTATACTTCCTCTGGCCCACCCTCTTTCTCTCTACCTCTCCATTTCGACCATTAAACAAATTGCTTCCCCGTTTCTTTTGAAGATTGTTTTTGTTTCATTCACCATTTCGTTTTACTACAGGAGCACGAATTTGTCAAAGTTTTTGGTTTAGGTTCATAAAATCAGGCCCTCATGCAAGAGTGACCATATAGGAGCACTATTTAAAAATTCCCTTGATGGACTTATTGATATTACCTTTGGCATAAACTTAAAACTTTAGAAAAAGAATATTTATAAAGGAAGAAACTTGAGTAAATTAATTCAGGGGTTATTTCGTAATCTGGCATTCTCGTAAAGTTCTTCTGCGCCTTTGATGATCGGATGGTCGCTGGGCAACGTTGCTTGTACGGCAGCAAGAACCTCTTTCGCGATGCTTTCTGCCTTTTCAAAGTTCCCCATTTTCAGGTGCCACCAGCCGATGTTGTTGTTGGTTACAAGTGTAATGGGGTGCATAGCACCGAGTTGTTTCGTCCTCCGTTTCAGCACCTCTTCAAAGCGTTTTAACGGGTCTGCGTGATTTCCCTGTTCCGCCAGCACCCAGGTTACAATGTTCTTAGAGGCGAGGGTGCTTATGTGGCTGGGACCTAGCAAGCGCGCCCTTGCGTCCAGCACGCGGCAGTGCATCTTCGTTTCCTCGTCTACCATCACTTGCTGCCCCAGACTGAGTGCCGTGTTGGTCTTTACCTCGAGACAGTCAGGTTGACTGGCGGCTGATGCCTTCTCGTAGCTGCTGATGACGCTTTCGTAGATCTGCAGGGCGTCTTCGTCCTTCCCCTGTTCATCCTGCAGTCCGGCCATGTTGGTGCTGGCATGGAGGGGTCCGAGTTCCCTCTCCCGTACCTCCACCGCCATCCGCAGCATCTCCAAGGCTTGGTCGTAGCGACCCTCTTCCGCCAGAATCAAAGAATTTTCGTGCTTGGTGGTGAGGGTAGACTTGCGGTGGAGTTTGGAGCGAAGGACAATGACACTGGATAAGAGTTCAATGGCCTTCTCGTAGTCCCCTTGTCTTTCTAGTATAGAGGCCACGGAGTGCTTCGTGTCCTTGCTGTCGGGGTGGTCAATGGGCAACGTTGCTTGTGTGGCAGCGAGAACATCTCTCGCGATTCTTCCTGCCTTTTCAAAGTCTCCCATTTTCAGGTGCAGCCAGCCGATGGAGTTGTTGGTTCGGAGTGTGTGGTGGTGTGTGGAGCCGAGTTGTTTTGTCTCCAGTTCCAGCACCTCTTCGTAGAGTTTTATTGCCTCTGCGCACTTTCCCTGCTTCGCCAGTACATAGGCCATGGAGCAGTTGGATCTGTGTGTGCTGGCGTGCAGGGGTCCGTGTTTCATCTCCTGCACCTCCGCCAACTCCCGCTGCATGGCCAAGGCGTCATCGTTGCGACCTTCTGTTTCCAAGATCGTTGCCAGGTTCTGCCTGGTGATGAGCGTGTCTTTGTGGTTGGGCCCCAGCAGACGCTCCTTTGGGTCCAGCACGTGGCAGTGCATCTTCGTTTCCTCGTCTACCATCACTTGCTGCCCCAGACTGAGTGCCATGTTGGTCTTTACCTCGAGGCAGTCAGGTTGACTGGCGGCGGATGTCTTCTCGTAGCTGCTGATGACGCTTTCGTAGATCTGCAGGGCGTCTTCGTCCTTCCTCTGTTCATCCTGCAGTCCGGCCATGTTGGTGTTGGAGTCAAGTGTGCTGGTGTGGAGGGGTCCGAGTTCTTTCTCCCACACCACCGTCATCTCCCGCAGCATCTCCAGAGAGTCGTCGTAGCGACGCTCCTCCTCCAGGATCAGAGCCATGTTGTGCTTAGTGGCGAGGGTGTCGAGGTGGAGAGGCCCTTGCTCCTTCATCCTCACTTCGAGGATCTCCGCGTAGAGTGTCTTGGCCTCACTCAGTCGGCCGCTGTTCTGCAGGGCCAATGCCAGGTTATTCTTCGTCGACAGGGTGGACTCATGAGTGGGGCCGTGAAGTTTTGAGCGTTGGTCAGTGACACTGGTGCCGAGTTTAATAGCCTTATCGTACTCTCCTTGACTGTCCAGTATCGAGGCCAAGCGGTGCTTCGTGTCCAGTATTTCCTTCATGACGTCCTCATGGTCCTCCAGAGAATCCAAGGACGCCAAAGACTCCTGGCAGATATCCTCCGCTTCCTTGTATCTCCCCATCGTGTCCAGAATCTCCGCGAGTTGCCGTTGAAGGTCCCGGACATTCCTGAACCCATGGGACGTAAAGTGTGACGCAGAATGGGACGGAAAAACTGAGCTGATGAAATAGTTGATGAGCACTCGACAGCACTTTTCTGCTTCCACCCACCGAGTATCCTTGATTGTCATCAGCACAAACTCTATGAATTTAAGTAAATGCAAATCCGCCTCGGCTGGGTTCTGAGCTTTCGGCAGAACGTGGCTCATCGTCACGTGAACTAAATTATCGTGGACAGCGTCGTAGGCTTCGCTCGATTTTGGCAACGTCGGCCAGTATTGCATCAGCGCAGTCGTAATGCGTGTGAGGGGAGGAGTTTCGTTTGACCTTCGCCTTAACTTCAGAAAAGTCCAGATACGCAAGTTCATGAACCAGTTTTGAGAATGTTTCTCCGTGGATGCCTCCAAGTGTGCGAGGGTGACGTCCTGGAGCATGCGATGGATAGAGAAGTGGCTGCGGGAGTTGTGGACGAAGGAGTAGTCAACCAGAAGCGCCACTGCGTCCACGAGACTTTGCTCTTTATTAGAGTTGAAGATGAAGAAGAGAAGATCTTTGGGGATGTTCGTGGGGGACAGATGTGCTATGACGTCGAGAATATCAGTGGCGAGGTGGCCATGTGACTGCTGTCGTATTTTGTCTAGGGACACTTTCCAAAGGAACATCAGCGGAGTGGCGTCGGGGCAGCTAGGCGGGCGTTTCTGGAGGACTTCTCGCTTTCCCTGGTTGTAGTCTCTGAGAAGATCCTGGACGGTGTAGACGTCTTTTCCCATCAACTTATTCTTCCTCGACTCCCTCCGAATGACTGACGCGGCGGCCTGGAGTGCCAGCGGAAGTCCGTCGAATGTTTCGGACAGCGTCATGGCGTCCTTCGCATTGACGTCGTTTTCCTCCAGTTTGAGTTGTTGGATTAAGAATTCGCTGCTCTCTTTTGTGGTCAAGAGGGGAAGGGGCGTTGCGTGGATTTTGTGCCAGTCTTGGATTCTTGAGGTGATGATGACGACCGGTTTAATAAGAGTGGGGGGCAGACACTTTGGGAGGAAGCGAGAAACTCCGGGTCGTTTGGGGTTGCTGTCGTAGAGGGTCTCGGCGTTGTCGAGGACTAGAAGGGTGCTGCTGGTGCAGAGACGGTCGTAGACGTCTTTGACAAGGGCGTCGAAGTCCTTGGCTTTGTTCTCAATGTCCTTGGAGGTCAGTTGGAGCTCAATTGCGAGTTTTCTGAACTGATTCTTTGCAGTTCTCTTTTCTTCTGCGTCAATCCAAACGACGTGCTTATAGCGGTGGCTGTAGCTATGAATGTACTTCCGAATTGTTTCTGTTTTTCCGATCCCGCCGAGTCCCGTGACGACGCAGATGCGGGAGATTATCGTTGAGGTTGCTGGGACGTCAGCAGCTGTCCGGTGGCTCTGGAGAATGTGCTTGTCGAGAACATGAAGGAAGTTTTCCCTGCCAAAGAAGGACGGAACGGGTTCTCGAACGTTGAATCGGATGCTCTGCACAGTGCCCGCGAACCTCGGATCGAAATCTGTTGTAACAATTGCGCTCCGTAGCTTATCAAGGATGTGCTGGTTGTTACTTTGTTGAAATGCGTAGACAAAGTGCTGGGAATTGTCGCCGTGGTCCACTCTTGGGATGAGAAAAGTGAAGAGCTGTCGGAAGCGGTTGTAGTTGCTGTCCTTGCTTTCCTAAAACAAATTTTTTGCTAATTGTAAGATCTATAAATGTGAATGTTAATTCCTAAACTTCGTGATTACTTACGACGATTTCTAACTCGGGCTGACTGATCACGTTTTTGCTGAGGAGGTGGACGAGTACCTCCGGGAGACTTATTGAATCACTGCACATGAAATCTAAGGACACTCGGATGCGACTGCCAAGGTCACTCATCATGTTCACTAAAGTGTTATCCACCACTTCTTGCTCTATTCCTGCCATCCTTCCTTCCAGATGCTGCTTTTCTGATGGCGCCAGTAGTTGCTAATGACAAGGCAAACTGTCCACTCCGTCTAACTGACGAGTCACAAAGCAATTTAACTTTCTTCAACTAAAGTTTTTAAAAGGTTTTGAATAAATTAGAGAAATTATTGAAACAAATCAAAATAAAGACTTGTATTACTTTATACAATCAGACTGAATTTCTGGGAAACTGGCTTATGATTCGGCTTAAAGGCTTCACTGGTACAAACAGTGCATTGAGTAGCATTAAAATTGGATGAGTAAACGTTTGTTGACTTCAATTTGTCGTTTATCAGTAGTTGAATATTTATTGATAGCAAATGCTTATGCACTTACACAGTTCAAAATTGACCAATCTTCGTCGTGCTTGTTGCCATTCAAAACGAATACAATTGTTTTAAAGGGATCAGGGTCACCTGCTCGAAAGCTCACAGTTCGACAGGAAAAATGTGACAAATGTTTTGTTCGACACGGAACGTGCGACAACAAGGAAAATCCTGGACACAATTTACGATGGGCTAAACCTTCCAAGGCGTGAGATACGCATCTCATAATTAAAATGTTTGATGCAATTTTATATTCAATGGGAATATTGAACGCTACCCAATTATTTCATAATGAATTTAATGTATTCTTTCTAAGGCGTATTAAATGTACATAACGCTTAACAGAAACCAACTTAAATATTGTATACAGCCTAGCGAAGAGCTTTTGTAAATACTAGACTAGAAATGAGTTGTCTGTACTACGATAAACTCATAAAAATAACAGTCGACAACGATCTAGTCTCAATTTTGTATAGTAAGTAAAAGTGCAAAACTAAATAATAACTTATGAGTGTAACTACAAATCAGCCCGTAGACTTTAGGACAGGAAAAGTCTAAGATAGTACGATTCTGTGGTGGACAAAACCAAGTTTCTAAAATCACGTTCCAAGTGCATACTGCAACACAGTATTACGCCAGAACTCGTATGCTCAGTCGCTTCTCTAAAGTCTGACCTCGCCCACTCCTTCAACGTCCCCCTTGGGACATGGCGACCTTATTATATATACTATATATGCATACCTAATCCGCCGTTTCTCACTGAATCACCTCCAATCCGCTAGTCCACCTGACTACACGAACTCCAGCCTCAATTAAAGCTAATACTTAATAATACACACTAAGTTATGAACTATAGAAAATTAGTAACAAGCAGGTTACTAAGGAAATAAGAAATATAATTGGGGAATGAGATGGGAAAATGAGTTGCGCTCCGTAATGAATTAAGACGATGGTCTGAACTCGTTGGTTATACAGAAGGAACTGCGGACCCATCGTGCCGTTTCTAGTTTCCACGGCCCGACCGTCCAGATCTTCGCCCGCCTCCTAGAGACGGGCAGCCAATCAACGCATTGCAAGCATTCACTAATCTTATCTCATTCTCCACTCAACTTATTTATAACTAACCTAGATTCCCCATCGACAAATATTCTTTGTCTTCCCCCTTGAACTTAATGGCAAACCAAATCTTCCAGCCGCCTCTCTTTGTTATCACTGCGGCTGGATGCTACTGACTAAATTTACATGCACCGAGGGTTGACTTCCCACATTGCTACGTCGCACTCACTTGCTCCATGCCCCTTCTCCGTCCTTTTTGGACTCTGCCAGCTCCTGGCGGGCAGGCTGAAATTGCCAGCCAATGTGATCTGCTCACCCTGGTTATTACAATACTTAACACTGCGGTTTTTTTGGCATTGCTTGTGATAGTCACATAAAATCTTAAGTCTGATGTATAGCTGTACTTTTGTTTTTTAATTATGGGTAGGTACGTTTACTGCACACAATTTCGGACTTGATTTTGTCTGATATTTTTATATCGTTATGTAATTTTTTAAAAAACTTTCGGTTTACTATTTCTATTATATATCAGTAGAGCTACGCGACACAATGTGAACAATATCTAGGTTTGTTTCTATTATATACACGTTTTGCACATAATACATTTAGTACTTCTTACAAAAATAAATGTTGATTCGGGATTAAATAGTTTCATTGCTATCAATATTTTCATTTAAAACCATTTTATGGATTTATATTATGCGATAACTTTCCACAACGTCTCTATTTAGTTGTTTCGTACATTGAGTCGAGCTGTGAGCTGCCCACCAAATGGTGATCTCTCATTCTGTCGAACAGGTGACAGTATGCCGTTGTAAAGGATCCTAGTTTGGCGCGAATTCCTGAGAAACTCGGAGCAAATGATAGGTGATCGAAGGGAACTTGAAATCTCAAGTTATGGTCACATCATTTCTAATAATCACAATCACAGGCATACAACATGACATCCACCGTAAATGGTCTATTAGAACGCCATCCTATTATAACATTCAGTTCAGATTCTCGAATTTCCGTATACAATTAGGGTTCCGAACATTATCAAAGCTACATTAAAACTTGCTCTGAAATAAGTTGGAATAAACAGGCTAAAGGCAACGCTTTTAATTGTCTTACAAGTATTTAGTTCTTTCATTTAAGCTATTCAGTTGCTATAAAGTTATCTTTGCACTTATATATATGTATACATTAAAAGAGTAAAATGTTTCCAGTGATCGAGTGATCTGCGTGCTGTTATCGACCCGAGTATTAGACCATCTACGATAGTTTGTCCTCAAATCACCAATCGCAAAACAATCATCTTTTCATGTAGTACACTGCTATCGCTTGCAAATATTTTGTGTTAAGTGCAAATATATGCACATGCAAAGTCGTTAACGTGAAATATGTGCATTACATTACAGAATAATTAATTTTTAATTTTAGCAGAGCGTCCTTCGCTTATTATTCAGCTTACCTCAACAAACTATTTTTTATACAAAACAAGCATCTATTGTTTGTGCTGGCATGCTGCGCTGATAAGGAATCTTTTCAATGGACACTTCTGTCGCTGTCGTATGAATCCTACAGCTGTTGTGCATGTGACTGGTCCGAACTGTCACTGTCACCTGATAAGAGTATCGTTTTGTATTTATTTAAAACCTACGAACGATTGTTCTCTGGAATTTTCTCCTCTTGGCGTTCCCAGATGCACTTTTGATGATGTGGTTATTGTATGCAGCAGGATGAAATTAATCACCTGCTCAACACAAGTTTGACCAATGAACCCACTAATCGCATCATCGCCTGAATTCCAAGGTCGATCTAGACGCAAGTATTTAGGAAATCAATGATCTGGCTTACGAACCAACGACAGTAATGTTAATGACAAATAACAGTAACAGCATGTAATGGAAATGAAACAAATATTGGAATTTAATAAATCCCAGTACTTACAATTTTTTTTATGGTTGCAAATCTGTTACATGAATCGCTATTTTCGTTCCGTTCAGAATGATTTTTCGAATCTTGAATTATCAAAATTCTTTATTGTAGCATCAGTTCCAAATTTTTAGTATAAAACGTGCTGTGTAAAGCCAATTGCCATGTAAATTGATAATTTCTAAAACCTATTCAAAGTACCGTAAATTCTCTATTACTGCTCGGAATTATAATACGCGGGTCTCAATTAGTACGCGGGGGTTCGAGGGACTGAATGAATAATGCGCGGGTCTCTAATAGAACGCGGGTCTCTAATAGTATGCGGGTCTCTAATAGTACGCGGGTCTCTAATAGTACGCGGGTCTCCATTAGTACGCAGTACGCGGACCCTGCAAGGTTTTCGGATTTCCTAAGTCTTTATGCGTGATGCAAAATGCGTGGAAAATCTAAATACGGTGTGCTTAGGCAACTTGACTTCGTTGAATGTGAACAATAATTATTTAGTCTTTAAAATCTAAAATTCTAAAAGTAAATTACTATCTGCGTTTGTGCTTTATTCCTAAGATTAAAAAATGGAAAGAGCTAAAATTAAAAAACGTTCATTTAAGCTGGCTGATAAAAAAGATATATTCCTTTTTCATCGGTGAGCTCAACAGAAAAGGCTGCATTGAAGTTTAAGGTGTCTACAAGCACCATCCATGGCTGGAAAAAGAAAAAGGAGCAATTGAATAAGTATAACGTGTATCTAATTTTATACGGCATATGACCCATCAGTATCAAAACAAGAAGTCGTTGGATATAATTAGTTAACTAGAAATTACTATTACTGTTTTGCTACTTAGCTCAAGCTCTTAACAGACAAAAGACATGTTTTTACTTTCTCAAGACAGTGGTTTCTGTGCTTGTTATACAGGATGGTACGTAACCCCTGCCGCCCCCCCCCTACACCCCAAACTAGAAAATTCGCGCAATCATGTTACCACAACTTTTGTAGAGAATTTTGTTCCTGATCTCGAACAGCAATCCGTTTTAAAATCGGTTTAAAAATAAAAACGTTATGAGCAAGAATGAAACCAAGTCGATTTTTCCTATGCTTACAATGTTTTAGTTTTTTGCTCATAACTTTTGTGTTTTGAAACCGATTTAAAAACTTAATACTGGGCTCAATTTGTAATGCAAATCTCTACAAAATGCGTTATAGCATGATTTTGTGACTGCTGGTTTGGGCTGTGGAGGGGGGGGGGGGCTCAAAGGTTATGTGCCACCCTGTATTATAAGTAGCCAGTAAAGTACTGAAAATAAATTAAGTTGAGTCGATTCATCTAAATAATTATTTTGCGTCATTTTAAATAACTGTAATTAAAAAGAATTATTGATGATTTAAATAATGCGCGGGTCTCTAATTGTACACGGGTGTCCGAGGGGTAGAATGGAATTGTGCGGGCGTTCTATTAGAGAATTTACGGTACTTTCGGTATTCAAAGATTAAAATCTTGATTACTGACGATGGTAATAGAATCCCCACGCAACAGTAAAGTTATTGAAAAAGAACCGCGTACAATTTGAATAAATCAGCCGTACCTTCAGTACCTTGGGCGACTTTAGCAAGGCTGGCCTAGTCTAGTCGGACTAGACTAGGCTATTTAGTTTTTTTTGGCAGATTTGACTACACTAGACCAAGGGTCGAAAAAATCGTGAATAGACTATACTGGACTAGCAAGAGCTTTCGCGCAAAATAACTAGACTAGACAAGCCGCGATTTTCCCCATGTTAAGGGATAGGCAACTAGCTGACTAGAATAAACTAGACTTGGGTATGTTTTTGTGTTGACTATTTAGGTCTGCAAAACAGCGTGGCTAGACTAGACTAGACTAGCGGATGCTTAAAATATAAATGACTAGACTAGACTAGACTAGTAAAACGTTTGGCCAGCCTTGGACTTAAGACTTCATGGAAGAAGAAAAATGCTTTCGTTTTTATTTTATTGCAGCAGCACCCACTGACCTGCGCTTTGAGATTTTGACTGTAGCTGTTTGCAAGGATTTTGTAAATATGTCACAACGAGGGAATAATTTCAAAAATATGATAATTTTCATACTAAATTTTACTGAAATCATCTTGGATAACAAATAATCGAGATTTTGTCACTAAATGCAAAAACGTATAGTTTATGAAAAATATTCACTTGATTTTAGTTACAAATATTTTGGATCAATCCGATCGAATCGGAACAGGCCTGGCTCCGTTCCAAATGACTCAGAATGAAAAATCTGGTTTCCTTTCCACTTTAGCACTGGATGAGCGCACGCTTTTAAAAAAAGTGCCAATGATATAACGCATAAATTAGTTATAAAATTGCTAATTGCTACAAGTGCCTGTTTTGAAAGCGGCTAAACGTCACAAATACATGTTTAAAAACGCAAGTGTCGCACGTGGATGTTAAAAAGTGTTATCCGTTGAAAATGCACTTTTTGAGATAATACAAAACAAAGCAACTACACTCAAAAAATTCACATCATTGCTTCCAAAATTATCTTATCTGACTTTCGTCTCCACTGCGTCTTAGAGAAAAAGATGATTAATTAATGGAGATTAGATGTAG
>JAQFZC010008219.1:0-10379 GCA_034695205.1 Dicyrtoma fusca | reverse complement strand
TTTTGACATTTTGTTGGCTGTTTAATGGTTTTAGAGATAAGATCAACTAAATTAGAAATAATGTTTTATCCTTAATTTTGATCAACATTGCACTGGCTGTTAACATTGCAGTGTCAACTGTGCATTAGAGAAATGCATGAATATGGCGAAAGCTAATATTTTCGATGCACTGATAAGAGTAGTCAATTCAATTCATTGCTTTCAGGGGTAGGTGCAGGGTTACGCTATTGGATTTATCAGGAAATTATTTAAATTGAATCTCCTGGGCAGCAATTTGTATATAAACATATAATCGAAATGCATAATTGAGGCTTTTAACGAATTGCTATCGCCTTGAACTATATAGTAGTCGAAGTATTAAGTAAACTTTCTCTAAGCTTTTAAACTACCTCCAGAAAAAGTTACCCTTTTGCTTTTAGTAGTACGGGGGATATTTGAAAATTATAAAAAGGAAGCAGAATGGATGTACTTAATTTCCAAACTGCTGTATTTTGGAAAGACTTAATTCGTCGAGTTTTTTTAATCTTCAAGTAAAGTTCGCAAGTATGTATATATATACACCCTGTACAAGTAGTGATAAAAGTAACAATGTATTCTGTTCAGTTTGCTGCCTAGTATGCATAGTGAAGCTCTCTCGTTAGATAGCCTACGATTCCCGTATGTACAAGATTATGCTTTAACATAAACTAGGTTTACGGAAAACTGGTCGATTTGATTTTATGATTAATATATCTAATTAAAGGTGAGAGTTGGATCTGTTAACTATGAGTAGTGTAATGTCTCCTGGATGAGGATGGCATTAGCTATGCAAGATCAAACATTGACTTTTTCTCCATCGATCCTGTAAATGTAGAACTATAGTGCATTTTCAAATATTTATAAAAAGCAAACTATAGCGTACACATTAATGGGTTTGATGTCAGTGATTCGTCATATAGCGAGGGTAAAAATCCCAAGTCATCAGTAGCCCAAAGTCACTAGTTATGCGAGGTCAAACATTGACTTTTTCTCCAAACCCTCAACACAGGCCTCATGGTTTTATTATGTGTATAGTTTACATTGTAAGCGGAGATCTAAATCACGCGCTAGGATGAGTGGTCAAATTCAACTGTCAACTGTTCAGTTTCGTGCTAGTGTCTAATTTGAGTTCTCGTCATAGTTGATAGTAAAGTTTCATTTCTTTATTATTTTTAAGTATTTTTAAACAGTGCATTGTGTAGGTACGACTTAGTATTTGGTGAATAATTATTCATGGAAAACTACAAGTACGTTAGTGTTCTTTGCTACTAGTAGCTCCAGTTCCTTTGTTTCTGTAAACTCAAAGTGAAGGGTGCTCTACTTTTACTAATTTTAATCAGTGTGACATACTTGTATTTTTTCTTATTTAAACAATCGCAACCCTCGGCCCACGGGCCACTTCTAAAAATTTTTATACACAATCCTGACGTGTGGTCAGGTTACTCATTCTAAACTAAATTTCTGTGTGTCAAATCAAATCCAATTATTTGTTAATTATTTATTTATTAAATCAACCATATGATACATTCAACATTTTGGTTTCAATCTCACGATTTATTTAATTCATCTACTTAGTCACATACATATTCAATCAATAGTTTGCCATTTGACCAATACAATATATATATCGAATAGAAATATAGTTTAACAATGAGAAATACCAAGGATGTACAGTGCTTCGGTTTGTCTTTGATTAGTGCCAAGACGACAGTTTGTTTAAATAAAGAATAGTACTTTTTTATGTTTGGGAATGGACATGTTTGATTGGCGGTCTAATTAATAGGGAGCAATCATCTGAGGTCACCCGCAGAAATTTATTTTGTTTGGTAAATAACGCTAAAAGCATGAAATACTTATGCATTCATAAATTACGTTACCGAGGTCCGAAGATGGACAAATGCTTTCAAAAAAAGCCCCGTGATGACCAACTTAATAATTTAAAACGTGTATATATGTACATGGTGTTATGTTATCTTATGTAAGATGGGTCACAACTGCTGTGGGGAAAAACTGGATGGGCCAAATCCGTGACATGAGGCAATTCCGAAGATGAAGTAAAATCCTTTATGAAAAAAATTGATCCCAGTGTGGCAAAATAAAAAAGTGCTTTTTTAGTGGGTTTTTAATCAATGATGGAGCGATTTCTGTATTGTTTAATCATAATAGCAAACAGTAAAAACATTTAGAAACAAATAGAAGCAATTCAGCGAGACGAAAATGTATTTATTATCTGTGGACTTCTACTTTGTAAGTATCGTTAGGGTTTAAACGTTTTATATTATCTGGAGATTAACTTTAGTTGTAAACGCATTAAAATGTTAGATTTATGAGGATTTAATTTTTAGTCATCCTGCTTTAAAGGCGCTTTGTTGGATTTTTAGCTCACATTACGAGTAAACTAAATAATTCATTGCAAAAAACTGTACTCAATTTTTAACGTAGTCCGTGAAAAAAGAGTATATAAAGGTCAGCCACAAGGAAAAGTGCTAAGCTCCTGTCGTAAGCTTCAGCCAGCTAATACCCTGGAATAAAATAATCGAGTCTGGCCCATTTATTAGTTTTTAAATAGGGTTAAAAATAAAATCAAAAAACTTTTTTTTATTTTTTATTCACCAGTTAGCATATTTCGCTTCATGTTTCTTTTGTTTCTTCTGCTGGTGATGAGTTAGCACGTTTTTCACTTAGATGTGGCACGGATGCGACGTGGCTGATTTTCCGAAGCCCTGGCTCCACTGTTTCCACTTAAATTCCTCTTTGCTGGCAGAAGTCGCGGATCTGTTGTTGCGTTTGGTCAGTTGGTAGATGAGTGGTAGCTATGTATGCTAGATGTTGAAGAATTTTGCTAATGCGACATGTATAGTTTAATTTAAATGAAGACGAATATCGATAAGGAAAAGCTGATATTGCACTTTGAATTCACGGTTCTTTTTTCACTTGGGCTTATATTTTCCCAATATGGATTTCGATTTTATTCGAAAACGGATAAATTTCAGTCTAAATTGGAATACGCTGTAATTAAGGTGAGAGTGCCAAAAAAGATCGCTACGATGATATAACTTTTGTCTTCAGACTGTATATATTCTTTGAAATATTTATATCACTATAGGACCTAAGGTGTCACACCTTCACCTCGCTCGAGTTCTCATTGGAATCATGAAGTTTAAAAGTAATATTGTCTACTTTTAATTCACAGCTATTACAAGTTGATTACTGAAACATATATTAAACTGATGTTATTTATACATGGAGGCTGGGCTTACGTCGCAATGCCCATCGAAGATGCATGCATCTTCATCGAAAATATATAATATTACCTTCAAGTACGCACATAGTTTAGCTAGTTCGTTCCAGCTGATAGCTGAAAGACGAATATAAAGTAAGTCAGAACAACTCCAGCTATCTGAAATAAAACAAAAAAGACAAAATGAATCATAGGAAAAGACATCATAGAAAAATCGGTAACACAAAACAGATTATAAAAAATTAATTACCCACCGCACAGTAAACGGAGTTGTCCAACTCAATAAAATTTCTTCCATTAAAAGTCCATTTGGTTTCTATAGCCCACCTGCTAATTCGCTGAAGCTATAGCAAATATACATGTAATTAATTAGGTGATAAAAATCATACCAAAAATTATTAAAAGACAAAAATCAGCTGGCTGCGATTTACTCACGTGTACAGCGCCCAAATGTTTATCAGAAGTACACTCTATTACTGCAGTCCGTAATTTGTCTTGGTTGCTTTCAAGCTGTATATAAGTATTTGCATACAAAACATTAGGCGTTAGAATTAAAATACTGTAGGAAAAATTGGAATTTTGGTTTTAAAATGTGTTCCAATTCTTGAAAATTAAATTGTAACCTTAAATTTAACGAAATTTCCTGCATTAACTGAGAAGATCAACAAGAAAGCAACTCTCAAAATATATCCGATAATTCCCGTATGCTCTAGGATACCGATCCCTTGCAGTCCAACGTACGTTACAATTTTAAAGATACCTACAGTGACTATCATTAAGAGACTCAAAGAATAAATCCCCACCAAATCAGCATATCCTTTGAAGTTGATTTTCAGCTGTCGAAAACTAGTGGATATTTTGTATAGCTCTAAATTCAAACCTTTACACTCTGAATAAGTTTTCCATAAGATCTCTAGGTCATTGAAGATCCCTTCCTGGACCTCCGCTAAATAAATCCCGCAAATAATGGGGAATGACAGTGCAAACAAATACGTAGCGTAAGTTAAAGTAAACATCAGAAGAGATAAGAACATCTCAATTACTACATTTGTAGACTCCAGCCCTAAAATTCTTTTCCCATTATTTGTCGTGCTACCCAAATAGGTGTGTGAATACGAAACACAAACTATTACTATACATAAGAATAAAATTGTGAAATACGCATTTTTGTATGTTATAGTTGCCTTTTGCTTTACCCCAACTTTTAGACGCGTTTTTAGCAAGAATTGAATTAATTTAACAGTTTTAGGAGTCCCTGCAACAGAAGTGAAACGAATTACTGCCGCAAACATGCATTGTACAATTATTTGCGTGTAGTCCAATACTTGGGATTGTAGATCGGTTGCTTTGTACGCCCTATTTATGCTTGTTATGTTTCTATATCCTAGAAACAAAGTTAGAAATACTAGCAGGAGATTTGCGACTGTTTGAAAAGACAGAATTTGTGAACGGAATTTATTCGAGGAAAGTGTTGGACTTAAGGTGTTCAAATGCCCCAAGGACCACAGGGCATAAATGTAGATTTGAATTAATTTTGACATTTTGTGGGCTGTGTTATAGTCTTAGAGATAATATCAACTAAATTAGAAATAAAGTTTACCCTTAATTTTGGTCAACATTGCACTGGCTGTCAACATTGCAGTGTCAGCTGTGCATTAGAGAAATGCATGGCGAAAGCTAATATTTTCGATGCACTGGTATAAAGTACTCAATTTAGTTCATTGCTTTCAGTGATAGGTACAGGGTTACGCTATTGGATTTATCAGGAAATTACTCAAATTGAATCTCGTGGGCAGCAATTTGTACATATCCCTACATATAATCGAAATTATTAATTGAGGCTTTAAACGAATTGCTATCACCTTGACCTAGTTGCCGGGTTATATATTACATATACTTTTTCTAACCTTTCAAACTACCTCTTGAAGAAGTTAACTTTCTGCTTTTAGTGGTATAGGGGACATTTGGAATTTATAAAAAGGTTACATGATATTAGAATTGGTGCAATTTGGCAAACTACTGTATTTTGGTAAGACCTTATTCGTCTACTTTCTTTTGAAACTTCATCAAGTAAAGTTCGCAAGTACATAATATGCTTTAATAAGTAATATGTTAATAAGTATAAACACCCTATATAGGTAATGATAAAAGTAATTATGTATTTAATAAATAGGAATTGACCGTTTGACCAACACAGTATTTGAATAGAAAATAGAAATATAGTTCAAGAATCGTACATACAAATAATGTACAGGTTTTACGTTTGTCTTTGATTAGTGCCAATGCGACAGTTTGTTCTGGTTAATTCAAGAAAAATAAGTCATTACAAGTATTCCACAATGAATAATTGTCAAGTGTGTCAACTGGGAATTTTAGAAATGTAGGAGACTGGAGAAAGTCGACGTTTTTGATGCCGTGATAAATAGTGGTTAGTTCAATTCATTACTGTTAATGGTATGTAAGTGTGCACAGTTATGCTATTGAATTTATCAGTGAACTGATAAAAAGGAAATACGTTTACTGCCTTGGGAGCTGAAAGACGAATATAAAGTAAGTCAGAACAGCTCCAGATATCTGGAATAAAAAACAATTTGGCAAAATACATCAATTGGAAAAGACACTTTAAAAAATCGGTAACAAAAAACGGATTAGAAAAAATTAAGTATTCACCACACAATAAACAGAGTTGTCCAAATTAATGAAATTTCTTCCAGTAAAATCCCACTTGGATTCCAGCGCCCAACTGCTGATTCGCTGAAGCTTTAGCAAATTACATACAATGATTAGGGTGGGCTACAAAAACATAACAAAAATTATTAAAGGACGAAACTCGCTGGGTGCGATTCACTTACGTGTACAGAATTCAAATGAGTATCACTTTGGGACTCTACTGCGGCAGTTCGTAATTTGTCTTGGTTGCTTTTGAGCTGCGTACAAGTAAATGTATCAGAAATATTTGGCATTAGAATTAAAAGCCCGCGGACATTATTAGCATTATTATTTTAAAATATGTTTGAAATTTTGAATGCTATCCAATATTAACCTTGAATTTAATAAAATTTCCAGCATTCACTGAGAAGGCTAAGTAAAAAACAACTATGAAAATATATCCGCTTAATCCGCCCAGAACAACAATCCCTCGCAGTGCCACGTACGTCCCAATTTGAAAGACACTCACAGTAGCCATCATTAAGAGACCCAATGAATAAATACCCACCAAATCAGAATATCTTCTAAAGTGAATTTTTAGCTGTCGAAATCTAATGGATATTATGTATAGTTCTAAATTCAAATTTTTATTCTCTGAATAAGTTTTCCATAAGATCTCTAGGTCCTCGAATATCCCTTCCTGGACCTCCGCTAAATAAATCCCACAAATTATTGGAAATGACAGTGCAAATAAATACGTAATGTAAGTTAAATTAAATATTAGAAGAGATAAGGATATCTTAATTACTATATTTGTAGACTCTAGCCCTAAAAAATGTTTTCCATGATTCGTCCCGATACCCATATGCTTGTGTATTATGAAAGCACAAGTTCCTACTATGCCTACAAATAAAAGTGTAAAATACACAGTTTTGTATACTGGTTTTGGTTGTTGCTGTGCCCTAGCCGTTGGACTCGCTTTTAGTAAAAATGTAACTAATTTAACAGTTTTGGGAGTCCCTGTAACCGAAGTGAAGCGAATTAAGGTAGCAAACACGTGTTGTACAATTATTTGCACGTAATCCAAAAGTTGATATTGTATGTCAGTTGCTTTGTACGCACCATTAATGATTGCCAGGACTTTAATTCCTAGAAACAAAGTTATAAATACTAGCAGCAGATTTGTGACGGTTTGAAGTGAAACAAGTTTTAAACGGAACTTATTTGAGGATATTGTTGGCCTTAGGGTGTTTAACAGCCCCACGGACCAAATGGCATAAATGTAGATATGGATCAATTTGGACATTTTTTTGATACTGTACAGTCTTATAGGGGTAAAACAACTAAAATTGCAAATATTTTATCTGTGTTATTTGATAAACTCGCTTGCACTGTCAACAGTGTCAACTGTGCGCATGAGAAATATTTGAGTCTGGAGAAAGCTCACGTTTTTGCTCTTAATAGTATGAGAAACACTTAGAAATCATAAAAAGGCCACTTACATTAGAATTGATGTAATTTATGCAAATTGCAGTCTTTTAAAAAAAGCCGAAGTAAAGGTAATATTGTGTCTGTACATACTTGTAATATAAAAGTAATAGTACCACTTTATTCATTTTCATTAAATTGATTTGGCGATTTGACCAATACAACATTACAAATAAAAGTCTATTTTGTATGAATAAGTAATCATATGGCAGTTTATAATCAACGCATGAGAAGTACAACTCATAAATAGTAATAACCACTAGACTGACGGCAAAATGGTTCTTCGCCGACGATGTGTAGTTCCTCAAAATTGTCGCCTTCAGAATAGTAGCTATTTTGTTCCAACTGACAGCTGAAAGACGAATATAAAGTACGTAACCACAACTCCAGATATCTGCATTACAAAAATATAATTAATTACTTAAAATACTAAAACGGAAAAGACAAGCACCTACATACAAAGTCAAAAATACAAAATGCATTATAAATAATAATAATTATTTACCGCACAATAAACAGAATTGTCCAAAGCAATAAAATTTCTACAAGTAAAACCCCACTTCGATTCCAGGGCCCAACTACTGATTCGCTGAAGCTAAAGAATACGTTATAACACATTATGTATATACCTAAGTACACATACAATTGATTAGGTGCTACAAACAAATGACAAAAATACATAAATTCAAAATTATGGCTGTGATTTACTTACGTGTATAGAGCAAAAATTTGTATCACTAGTGCACTCTACTATTGCAGTTTGAAATTTTTCTTGGTTGTTGATGAGCTTTATCGATGTAAATAATTACAAAAATATTGAACATAAAAATTAAAATACCGTAACCGTAGGCATTTATTGGGTATTTTTGTTTTTAAATATTTCCGCACTTTTAAAAACTATTAAAAAGTTACCTTGTATCTAATGAAATTTCCCGATTTAACTGAGAGAACGAAAAAAAATACAGTCGTAAAAATATACCAGATTAATCCTGTATACTCAAAAATAACAACTCCTCGCAATGCGAAGTATGTCACAATTTGAAATACATTCCCGGTGGCCATCATTAAGAGACCCAAGGAATAAATCCCCACCAAATCAGAATATATTTTGTAACTGATTTTCAGCTGCCGAAGTCTAATAGATATTTGGTTAAGGTTTAGATTCAATTTTGTACTATCTAAATAATTTTTCCATAAGATCGTGAGGTCATCGAAGATCCCTTCCTGGGCCTCCGCTAAATACATCCCACAAACTATAGGGAATGACATCGCAAATAAATACGGACAGAGAGTTAAGGTGAGTTTGAGAAAACATGTGAATATCTCAATGGCTATATTTGTGGACTCAAGCCCAAAGATAGTAGTCCCATATTTCATCTCATTACACGCACAATTATAAAAATTTGAAACAAAAACTATTGTTATACCTAAAAATAATAGTGTAAAATACACATTTTTGAACATCGTCGTTGCTTTTTGCCTATGCCTAACCTCTTGACACTCGTTTACTAGGAATCGAAATAATTTAACAGTTTTGGGAGTCCCTGCAACAGAAGTTAAACGAATGAGAGCAGCAAACAAGTGGTGTACAATTAATTGCGTGTCGTCCAAGACTTCATACTGTATCTCGGTTGCTTTATGGGAACCCAAAACGCTTCTTAGAATTCTAAATCCTAGCAACAAAGTTAGAAATACTAGCAGCAGATTTATGGCGGTTTGAAATGAAAGAATTTTGGACCGGAATTTATTCGAGGATATTGTTGGCCTTAAGGTGTTCAAATGGCCAACGAACCAAAGGGCGTAAATGTAGATTTGGATTAATTTTGACATTTCGTTGGGTGCCGTAAAGGTTTATGGAGATAAAATCTAGATTGCAATAAAGTTTGGTCTGTTTTCTTGGATCTAGGCACTGCACTGTCAAAGCTGTTAACTGTGCATTTGAGAAATGTATGCACAAGTATGGGGAAAATGGTGGTTTTGATGCCTTTATAAAGAATGGTCAGTTCAATTCACTAATGTCAGTAGTAAGTATATGTGCACAGTAACGCCATTAGGTTTCGTAGGAAATTACTTAAAGTGGAATGCGTATACAACCTTGGAAGCAATTTGTACATCGCAAGAATTAAAATAATTGGCGCTTTCAAATAATTCATCACCGTGAACTAATAAAGTTGAACCTTGCTTGTTTTAAACATTTATTAGCCATACGCTAATGCTGGCATCCTTTAAACAATAGCTTTAAAGCATTAAAATGAACAGGGAACATGAAAAACTACAATACTTTAAACTGTATGTAAATAGTAATAACAGCTGGACGAACAGGAAAATACTTCTTCGCCGACGATGTGTAGCTCCTTCAAATCGTCGCCTGCAGACATTTAGCTATTTTGCTCCAGCTGATAACTGAAAGACGAATATAAAGTAAGTCGCCACAACTCCAGATATCTGGAATTAAAAAAGTAAAATTATTACTGAAAATACTAGAACGAAATAACATAAAATCAATAATACAAAATGGATTGAAAATAATTATTATTCACCGCACAAAAAACAGAATTATCCAAAGCAATGAAATTTCTACCATTAAAACTCCACTTTGATTCCAAGGCCCAACTGCTGATTCGCTGAAGCTGAAGAGCACGTTAAAACATTATGTATATACGCATATAATTGATTAGGTGCTACAAATGGATGGCGGTTACCTGGTCGACAGGATGCCTGGTCGACGGACAAATGATCGACAGGACAAATGGTAGACAGGACAAATGATAGGCAGGACAAATGATAGACAGGACAAATGATAGGCAGGACAAATGATAGCCAGGACAAATGATAGACAGGACAAATGATAGCCAGGACAAATGATAGACAGGACAAATGGTTGACAAGACAAATGATAGGCAGGGCAAATGATAGACAGGACAAATGGTAGACAGGACAAATGGTTGACAAGACAAATGATAGGCAGGGCAAATGATAGACA
>JAQFZC010008218.1:0-10380 GCA_034695205.1 Dicyrtoma fusca | reverse complement strand
TTTAAAGGGTAAATGTTCTAGTCTATTTGATCGTTTTTGAAAGTGTAATATACGTTAATTAATGGCTTTTAAAATGTACCATCAATGTTGCTTTTCGAGAAGGCAAAATGTGCTACTTAAAGACTTTTAAAAAAGCAAAATGGTCTTTCGAGACTGCAAAATACGCTATTTGCTATTTGTTGTCACTTCAAAACGAGGTATCTACCGCTGTTTTTTTAAAAAGCACATTCCAATCTTTGTACAATTTAGAAGCTAGCTATAATTTGTAAGTATATAAAGTTTCAAAGTGAAGTGTTTGCTACATTTTGCTCCTTAGTCCAGGCTGTAGTACAGTCCAAGAAATTGGGGACTTTGAGAGGCCACTTTCCTCTTTGGCCTCTGGATCTCTCCATGCTTCCACCTTCCTTTTCTTTGACTCTCTTTTCGTCCTTAAAACTCTCTGTCTCGCGGAGTCCGGCCAGACCAAAGGGAAAAAAGACCAGGTGACCGCATACCTTAAGCCCTCTATCTCCAAGCTCCCTTCTATTATGTTCCATCCTTCCATTTCCAATTTCCTCTCAATATACTCTTTCTTCTGCCGTCAAAAAGGAACACTTAGTGTAGGTAATTACGTACCTAGGTACATACGGACATACCAATGCTATATGTCATCCTTAATGTTTGTACAAAGTACATACAGGCAACGTGAGATACACGCCAGATTATGAACAACTCTACTCCAACTTTATCCAAACAGTGTCTCACTTTGTCTTTTCCTTTATGACATTTTTCCACCGACCGACGACGGAGAGTATGTTCAGATAGCGTATAGCTAATAATACAGGATGGCTATAGAGCATAGCTTAGGCATTGTAGTGTGTATAGTGGCTGTAGGTGTAGCAAGTGCGAGCTATAAGTGGCTGTATTGTGGATGCCTGTGACATATGGACAAGTTAAAATGAGAAGTGAATATCAAAAATCAAACTTGTAACAACTATCTGTACAAAAATCCAGCCCACTGACTTCCACGCACACGTACATACTCCTTTATGTACACAGTGCAATTGTAAATCACTTGTTTGCTCCGTGGACACATGTTGCTACTGTTATGTGTCTCACTACTGTGCGTCTGACATGAACAACCAGCTATCAAACAAGAGGAGAAAAAAAGAGCAAAACTTCCTACAGGGATACTGGATTCAATTCAGCCCCACAGATTTACTGTTCTTCAAATCTACAAATTAGAATTTATATGCAATTGTACTCACTATTGAAATCGTGTAACTGTTGTGAGGATCAAAATACCCATCACAATCCTTCGTTTACACGTGCAATCAGTTAAAAATTATTTTTGAGCCGTCAAACAATTGACATCCGGTTGGTTTCATTTTTATTAAAATTAAGCGTTGTATTTTATACGAGTTAAGTTGATATGAGTGTGTTTCAAGAGCGCAAAAAGAGTGCAAAACATGGTATTTCTGTTGACCAAGAGTGTAAAACAGGCCATCCAATCCCGTGAAGGATTTTCGCATCATATTATAGGATTCCACTGCTACTAATTAGAACTGCTAGGAACTGTAAAAAATGAGAGAGATGAAGAGTGCTTTTGTGGTGTTGACTTACCAGAAATGTTTTTGTAGCCACACGTGGTGGTTTGCATAGTTTGAAATTTAGTTTTCCACCACTTGACGAACTGAGTGGCCATGATGATCTGTACAGTGCAATCACGACTGCCACTTCCACCACCACCACCACCGCCCCCACCACCACCCCCACTATTCAGCCCACTACTGCTTCCGAACCCCACCAAACCACTGCAATCACTGGCATAGGAATGTGACCGAACCAAGGAGGACCTCCGCTTGGACTTGACTCGACTCCCCGCACTCCCCACCACTCCTCCACCCCCCGACAAACTATCTCCCGGTCCCTTCCGACCCAACTTCCGTCCCAAAAACGATCCACCGACAAATCCTTCCTCCGCCAACTTCGGCCCACTCACCAGCGGAATCTTTCCGTCCTCGTCGCCCTGCTCAACCGCCTCGTCCTCCACCCGCTTCCTCAACTGCCCCAGCAGTCCACGTTTCGGACTCACAGTCACAGTGTCAACATCAGAAGTATGCATCAAACTTATTTACTTCCACCTCCGCCACGCACTCCGATACCCACCTGTCACATTCCCCAAGGGACTCAACAACGATGCGATGATGGCCGAGCAAGTGTGCAAAACAAAGTGCAAAACTAATTTAAATCAAAGGAAATATTTTACGCTGTACTTTGAGCACGAATTTTTTAACAACTTTTATAGCCTGGCTTTATGTTTTGCTTTTGTGTATCCGTTTGTTCACTAGGGCTGGAAGGTCCTACGCAAAATCGTGTAAATAAAATGGATATGGAAATTCCGTGTGAGGCTTTCCTATATGGGCATGTATATACGTGTGTATGACTGCCGTTGAATGTGAGGGGGAAGGGAGGGAGGCACTTTGAGACTTTTGAAGACACGAATATATATTATTATGCAATATCTTGCCGCCTTCACCTACTCGCATATAAAACAAGCACAAACGACCACATCAAAACACACTCCACCAAAAATACGAGACGGGATTTCTGCTATTGTATAGCTATACATATACTGATATATATATACTATGAGTAGTACTGACGCCGCCTTTGGTTGCTTTTGGGCCGGATGTATGTAAATACTACACACTTGCAATACACAGTTCATAAAATTGTAGTAAGTATTCAGTCGCTCTCCTTTTTCCCTTTTAGTTTAAGGATTTTGAGGATTTTTTTTAGCTCACTCACTCACTCCTTCAGTCTCTACTTTAATACAAACAATATATATTTTTCTTTCCGAAGCCGCCTTTCTGTCGTTTCTGTAGTGCGCACAGTCCAGGCAGTCTTCCTTCCTTCCTTCACGGAATGTATAGAGTAGTGTGTGCTTAGTGGAGAGAGAACAGTCGATGCTCTGTGTTTAATTTTAGTTTAGTTTCAAACACCCTCAAATCCAATGCAATGGATATTTTTCCCTTGACGAATTTAACAATTTGATGTACAGTTTCTGCTCCCGGCGACTCTGATTGTGATTATGACACTGATTGTACGCGGACTGCCTCGGAAGAAGTAGTGCAAACAAAAACAAGAGAGAGTGTGTAGAATATTATGGTGTTATTTGGAGATTTGGTTGAAAAATTTGAAATACAGAGAGATTCCTTGTTGGATATTCCCACACTTGAGGAGATGGGTAAATATTGGACTAGGGCTACAGTAGTGTGTTTATATATATATATAGATATAGCGGGATGCTGTATAGGAAATATATATTGTAGGACTGCGGCTCTGTTTCTGTTTCTCTGTCCGTGTTTTCGTGGGCTATAGGTTGCTATCTACAAAGTCAAACAGTGCAGAGGCTGAGAAAGAAACTGAGATGTAATAAACATGTGGGTCCTATGTGCATGGAGATTTTTGAACTGCTGCTTCCTTTGCTACACTCAACGCACTGGCACTCTGAGAAGAAGATGAACAAGATGTAGAAGATGAAGAAGACGAAGGGAATATAAGAATAACAAATGATGGATGCGAAGGTTGGCTTTTTGCTTTTTGGTTTCTTTCTTTTTTCCTCCTTTTTTTCCGTTTTACTCTGAGTTTCTTGTCTGCCTCTCCTTTTGGGTTTTTCCTTTTCTCTCAGACTTGACTCCCTTTAGCTCAGCTCCGAGCTCCAAGATAAACGATGATAAATAATAAGTCCGTCTCCCTGGTCCGTAGCCAGCCTCCCTACTCTTCTCCATTGATAAACCCAGAAATGGGAGCGAAATAAATCACCATGGCTATCCACGAATTTGCTAGCCATTCCCGATTTCCATGCTCCTTGATTGAGGGTCACTATATAGTCTTTTTTTAAACACTTTTTCACCAAGCAATAGTGCACTGTGGTCAAATTTTGTGAGATGCTGACAGAAGTGCTGGTATTGGATTCTGATGGACTGAGCCTTTTTGGCTAGCTCGGTGTGTTTGACAGATAAAGTGGCTGGTGCTCTGCGTTGTGTTTGGAGTGCAGAACTGTGTGGTGTGACTGAGTGAATAATTGATTGGAGGTAAGTAAGTGTAGTGTGTGCTGGAGGATTTGTGAGCAACTGGTGAGAGTGGAGTCTTTGGATTTTCAGTTTGAGTTTCTGTTCAGTTCTTCTCTTCACTTTCTGCCTCCCTCCCAGTTCAGTGGGACTAATGTTGAGTTCGTGTGTGTGAGTGTAATGTGTGTGGAAGTTGGTTGGGTGAGGATTGGTCCCTCAGCCATATTCTCATCTCCCTCCTCGCCTTCAGCTCCTCTCACTCGCTACACTCTGCATTTTAGTTATATTATTTCTCTAAAGGCCAACTCAGTAGTGGAGTCTGTAGTGGTGGCAGTGGTGGTGGTGGGCATATAGCTCCCTTCCTTTCCTTTTTGCCGCGATTATTATGGATGGAGAGGGAACCATTCCTTCACTAAATAGTTTACGAGAATAGAGCAGTACAGCTTGGAGAGTTGATGTGTGTAGTAGTGTAGTGGAGTTTGAGCTGGGCGAGGGGGCCTGTCCTTTATTACGTCAATGAGGGGAAAAAACATAAAATGCACCGTAGGTCATTGGAGCTCTAAATCTTTACCTATTGCTTGGCGTGAGTTGAAGCAAGCACTTTTTTTAAAAAACCTAACTTAAAACCCCTAGGAGTACCGAGGGAAACGCTTGTAGAAAATGTAGATACTAGATTTTGCATTTGTTGTATGTAATTCGAATTGGAAGCTTTTACATAGTATGATAAGGTTATGGGCAGTTATGCAATAATTATGCATTTTTCCAAAATGGTCATGCCATATTTTATAATAATTGAAAGCACAAGTGTCAATTTTTTGCTATGCTGAAAAGTTGCATAGGCCTTTCTGCCTAATTTCAAAACGTGCAATTACGCACGTTTCCCAAAGCCATTAGCTATACCATGTTTTGCAATATTTGAGATCACAAATGTCCTGTTTAGTGTCTTTAAAGCGCAAAATGTCATTCCCAAATTTTTTTAAAAGCTCTGTAAAATCAGGTTTGCACTACTTTGGAATGTAAAGAAGATTCTTTTATAACATTCTTGTGTATAAAACGTCCACATTCAATGCCTTACATTTTAAAAAATTGACTATGTCAACACACTTCGTATGGACACAAAAATCTTATTTTCATATCATTTTTATAAAAATATGTAACATTCTGAATGTTCTGAATGTTATTGCTTAGTACAACCTGGAAAGGAATCTTTTTAAAACCCATGTTTTCCCAACTAATGAAGTAACTTTTGGACACCTCTTGGTCCTGGTTTCTGGTTCCTTCTTCATACTATGTGTGTGTGTGTACGTGTGTGCGGGTGATAGTGATGGTGTATGCATAATGAAGGAAGGAAATGTGAAAGATATGCATGTATCCAGCCGTGTCCCTTTCCTCGCCTCTACAGCATTGACTACAGTGCTACATGTTGGGTCCGTCCGTTCGTCTGTCCGTCCGTCCGTACATGAGCTTGTGTTTTTGTGGTGAATGGATGGAGGAAGGTGAAGGAAGGAGCGAAAGATGGGAAGGTTGAGACTCAAATCATTTGAGAAGAAGTTGGACGGGAGGTCGTTTTTGTGCTTGACAGCCACCACCCCAACAGAGAAATAGGCCCATAAGACAAGGCATAGCAGTCTCACCGTCACTATAAGGACCTGCCTATAGGCATATAGCAAGTCTCTGTGTCTTCTGATGGAAGGAACGGTCGTTGCCATGTGTTTCAGTGCTTCACTCAACATCCCAAATCATCCCAATCCTTCCCCAGCGCCGTACATACTGCCTTCCTAGGCTCCGTCTGTTCGTCTGTTCGTCCGTCCGTCCGTCCATGTAATGACTGGTGACTGTGACTGGGTTGTTGTTGGTGGTGGTGGTGGTACTGCATGGGCATGTGGACTCAAGGCCCTTCGACAATAATGCAATGGAAATGGAACTCAACCCAGAGAATATGTTGTGCCCACTGAATAGGCCAGAAAGGAAACCTCCACCTTTTCAGCTCGTTCCTCCGCACTCTCCCTCTACCAGTGGCCCTCACATAACAATTTAGGCAATCTCAGGGAGACTGCTATACACCTCCCTATACCCTGGCCCTGCCACTCTCTCGTTCACATTCTAGTCGCTTTCTTTCCTTCGTCTAGCTCTGGCTCAGTATGGACAGAGGATTGGAAATGGGACGGAGAAAATATAAAACAACTGTACATATAATGAGGTATTACAAGGGAGCTTCAAGATATTACGTCATATGTACAGAGGTATCTACGATACAACTATCACGCAGTCCTATATGCATGTACATAGGTAGGCCCCTATTTGGGCTGGGACAGATCTTTCAGAAAGGCTTAACTAAAGTAAAAGAGCCTTCTCCAACAAGATGCAAAACAAGATAAAAGTTTTGCCAATGTTTTTCCTTTAGCCTAAACAAGGTAATGACTATTTCAAACGGAACAAGCGGGCAATACCGTTTAGATTTTTAAAAATGACAAGTTTAAAAAACATGGAAAACACGAGGATTCTGCCATTTTTGAAAAGTTAAAGAGCTAACGTAGGAAATATTTACTTTTTAAGGTGTTAAAATATGGGAAGTAGCACTTTCTTAAAGAGAGATAAAAATTCAATTGCAAACCTACTTTTATAAAGAAGATCATTCATAAGATGATGTATGTGCATTTTAAAAGAGCTCAAAACTACTGCCACGTTTGGGAAAAGTGGAAAAGCCTCGAGTTGACCAGGCTTGGTGCTCCAGGTAGATAGCTAATGACTAATGACGGAGCGAACGTAGTACGAGAGAGGCCCCTAGGAAGTGGGCCTTCTTCCTCAGTGAGTCCGTGTAGTTGGGAAAGGAATGGAGGGGAAGGAGTTGAGGGAGCGGAGGGACGGAGGAGGGAAGGGGTTGGACCCTTGGAGGTGGAATGGCGGCCAGAAGAAGAAGACAAGATCTGAGGAACTCTACGAACAAACTCCACGACCAGCTCACATCTCCCTCCACCGTCCAACACACCAAATTCCCGTTTAAAACACAGTCATCTTTGAGTCTTCCAGACTTTGAGGGTGCCGGCTGGAAATCTTCAAGAAACCAACCCGCCACCCTCTCCATCTCTCCAACCCAACAAACTCCACCAAAAAGAAGCAAATCTCCAAACTCAACTCACTCATCTCATCCCAAGGAAAATGAAGTCAAAGCATTGAGGAGATAGAAGATAGTGGAGAGCACACTGTGTGAGAGATGCGATGCTGAGACGGGCTTTGGGTCCGGAGGCTATGAACATGTTGCCTGTTGCACTCTGTCGCTATGTAGCCGTTAATCTGGGCTCAGTAATACTCATCGTCAGGTCTCATATGCATAGATAGGTCCCGAGTTGCTTCAAAAGGGATATAGGGTGCGTAGAGGGGCCTGCCACATATTATGCGACATTGAGACTTAAAAAGAAGCAAAACATGAAAATTACACCTTTTCAAAACGTCAAAATATGAAAATTCCCTTTTTAAAGCAGCCAAATCTAGCACGTGGACGCTCTCAAAAATAGCTATTAAATGTAATACGGAGACTTAAAATCTACCAAAACTTTAATAACTACACCTTTCCAAACAGATGAAGTTGAGAAATATGATAATTGCCTTTAAAAAAAAGCAAACAAAGTTATTAAATGGACGTTTTGAAAACCGGTGGGATATGAAACTTGAGCTTTTTTGTAGGTGTAAAATTTTGCATTTACACTTTTTGAATTGACGGAACATATCCTAGTAGTGAGTTTTGGGAGATGGAGAGCATAATTAGACCATTTTAATTAAAGGTCAGTTTGCATTGGACGTAGTAAGTGGGAGGCCCCAGCCCCACATACGGAGAGGCTATAGGCCTGCACCGTGGAAGATGAAAGGATAAATGTTGGGAGAGAGAGAGAGTTTCGGCGGAGAGGAGATTCCTGTGTTGTTGCCGACAAAATCAAGGCAGGCATTCCTATTTTCCTATCCCTTTAGGCCTCTTATCACCACTATGATAAGAACAATAAATTCCCTTTGAGCCCCGCCGCCTCCCAAAGGCAGTCGAGTACATACGCCGAGCTACACTCCAGCATTGATCGTCGGGCTATGGGAGGCTAGGCTATCTGAGAGTCATAAAATGTGCACACACTATCTCTTCCACAGACAGCCACCAATTCACGATTAAGCTCCAAACTACCTTACACACCGAGTCCAAATCACAACTACACACTAATACCCTTCCGCCTATACTGCCCCACAGTCTGCAACTCCCAATATCCTATTTTTACTGCCCTATTATGTAATGCAGGCCCTATACACACTGCCGTTATCTCCAGTCCTCACTGGGGCCTCTCACCAACTACATACTGGGGACAGAAACCTCGAGGAATTATCTGTACCTAGTCAAAACAAGGGCCGTCAATCTAGGTTTACAATTTTTGAAAAGTTTAGAAAATGGGGTTGCAGTTTTTGAAATAGAATAAATACAGATAATTGTTTTTTTAAAACTGTAAATGCAGTATTTTTGCGTATTTTGAAACTGTTCACAGTACGTTTTGCTATTTTCTAAATGTTGGAATACCATTATTACCCTGTTTAGAAAAGGTGCTAATACAAGCTTTCTATTTGAATGATCAGAAATTGCATTTTGCCCTTATTGAACATTGGCAAGTTGCATGATTGTACCCATTAGAGAATAGGGTAATTTGTGAACTGCCCCTATAAAAAAAAGATCCCACTATATCCGTTCAAGCTTGGGACACTTGAGGCTGATTCCTGGGTTTGAAGTAGCTACATATTTATGACATAGCTCCGTCTCTACGGAATGAGAAAGACCATCACATAATTTCTAGGTACTTTGATACGCATTTATGACCATTATTTATTAGATTCAGATTCCAGTATCTCTCCTCCAGCTCCTATTCATTCTCTCCATTTATCTATTTACCTCCTAATGACACTTTTCTACTTATTGCCAACAACTTTCCTCCCATTATTATCATTACACACTGAACACGCCGTGTATGTGTAGAGACGACACAAATACAGATAGCTCGATCCCCATAGGGTTCAATACACAATACGCCACCCTATATGTATATCCATGGAGTCTGTATACACAGTCCTGGGACTGATTCCGACTCTGTTTATGGGCAAGTATTGGAGTGTTTGAGAGCCTTTGAGTCGGCCAGGAAAAAAAACCTTTGTCACTTGATCCCACCGTCAGACAATCAAATCAAAACAAGCCAGCTTAGCCACAGAACTAATACACACACACACACACACACACACACACTGTGGACCCACTATATCTCTCCAAATCCGAGCTATAAGCGTCTGGCTATACCACGTAACTAGAACTCTAGTGTGGAACTACTAATAATTACTATGCTCACATCGTGACCCACACAACTACTACGAAGTCAACTATGAATTGAATTGAACACGAACTGATAAGTGCAGTGAGTGGAAAATATAAATTATTGCCACCATCCTCAGATTGCCATTAGGATTGCATAACTCTTTTAGTTTTTTTTTTGTTTTTCCCCTTTCGGCTTTGTCCTCTGAGAAATTCTTTCAATAATGCCAAATTACCAAGTTATGTATGTATACTGGTGTAATGTATGTACCTATGCTATATAGATATGTAGGTATAGACGCCGTCTCCGGTTACTGGTTACTACTCTATACGCTCAGACACAATACATATATTTTTACATTTTTACACCCCAATAGTCACTCTGTATGTACATGCATGGAGATGTATGTACTCCAGTGTAATTGCAGTCAAAGTCGTGACATTCACTATTAAATGTCATTATTTCCACAATTTATTATCACAGCTCCACGGCCCCAATTACTGTATATTTTTACCCTTCACGCCACCAACCAACGGCTCACTCCCTTCACGTGTGTAAACTCTAAATTGTACAAGACTAACAAGACCCCGGATGAATGACTGTACAGGATACAGGGATGTAGACAAGATGGTCAAATAACGCAAATTGATCCAACAATCATTTTTGTAAAGTAAATCCTTCATCCTGGGTTAAGATTTATACAGTAGTGTGGAAGTAGGAACTTTTGAGTGCGTGGGAAGTATGCAGCTCGGCTATCTATAGATTTAATATTTTTAAAAAATGCAAATAATAGATTCAGCAACGGTTAAAATTAATGCAAACGTGGCATTTTTCATTGTTTCCAAAAACGAGTAATTGCCATTTTTTCCTGAGAAATTAATAAGAAGCGTTTGTAATGCTTTAAAGTCGTGCATACTGGAATGCATGCGTTTTTAAAATGAGCAAATAGAATAAGCGGTACGTTTTTAAAAATATGTAAATAGGACATTTAGCAC
>JAQFZC010008217.1:0-10380 GCA_034695205.1 Dicyrtoma fusca | reverse complement strand
TAAGTTAGATAACCCAGCCAAAGTATTATTTGTCACTAGGACTAGGACTAAATTAAAATATTATTCCGGCCTTATTTTGCATGGAGTTGTTCTAGTCGGGTTTAATTTTACCATACCGCATACAGTGCAGAATTTTCCACAGTATTGTCCACCAGAACAGGGATGTACACAGAATTGCAAAATAAAAATAAGCTTTACTTAAGTATTTTTATTACATCTGCATGTTATGTCTGTAGGCAGTACTTAACCTTTTCGAAACGGTACTATATCTAGTTTTACATCTTTGTGAAAGTGTTAATTCCTTGTTTTTTGACCTTTCTGAAAGTATTGGTTTCTTGTATTGACCTTTCTAAAAATCCTGGTTTCTTGTTTTGACCTTTTTGAAAGTGTTAATTTCTTGTTTTATATCTTTTCGAAAATGTTAATTTATTGTTTCCCATGTTTTTGAAAATGTTAATTTATTGTTTTAACCTTTTTGAAAGTCTTAATTACTGAGGTTGAATGCTTTGAGAATGTTACTCCTAGTTTTGGCCCCTTTGAAAAGGTTAATTTATAGAAAAAGCACTTTTGTAAAGCGCTCTTTTGCATGGTTTCCCAGTTGCGAACAGGTTAATAATAATAATGTAGTTCCTGATAGGTAGCTAACTAACAATATATGGGTAAGGGAGATATAAGCTCTTTCTTTACAAACTCTACAACAACAAAAATGAAGAATTTTTTTAATAAATACGCATGGCATACCTATATGATTTTGACATTTTCCAAACGTTGGCCAGTTTTACTTTGTTTTTGAGCTTAATTCGAAACTATCTTCGGCGTACTATAGTTAGTTATAGGTATATAGCATTGCATTACATTACACTGTAGGGAGGTATATTGTATTTTTTGTATTTAGTATTTCTATGCCTTCAACAACCAATAATATTGTTTAAATAAAAGCTTACCGGCTAGTGTACAAAAGCAACATGGTAGTAAATAATTATTATTATATTAGTAGATTATCTGGTAAAATGTCCTTTGATTAACTTTCTATGAGAAAGACACGGGCCGAACAGCAGTAACTAAAACTCGCACAGTTTCAACGAAATGTGCATTAGTCTTTTTAATAATATTCTTGGCTTCATCCGATGCAACTGCTGTCGCTAAATGTAGCAGATCTGCATGATACTGTAATATAATATTTTCTTTTGGTAAAATGCATAATTTTTTAATTATGTTCTGTGTTTAGAATTTGAGCATAAAAGTAGTGCATACGTTGGAGTTTTCAATCGGCTCTTCTGAAAAATTTGGAGACACTTCCGTGCAAGCTATTAGGGAAGCCTTGAGCGGAGTATTTAGTACCATTTGGTAGTTACCCTATAAAAAGAAAACAAATATTGGATTTAAGTTCTAAACTCAGAAAGCCCATGCGAACTAATTTCGTTTCGTACACGAAAAGTTATAATACGATGGGATTGCTGTTTTGAACTAATATTTCTATTCAAATCTTTAAAAACTTTTGCTAGCTTACTGGTGTTGTGGTTCCAAGACGTTCGCGCATTTGAAAAACCATTTTCTCTCTTCCGGCCAAAAGATTCCAACGGCTCCAGTGAAAATTGTAGGCTGGAGAAAGAACTGCCATACACCTGTTTGACAATGTAAGAATTTCGTTGTATTTTTGTAAAAATTTATTCATTACTCTATTGTAAACAAAACTTATTTAACCTATTAGCAACTGGCAAACCATGGAAAAAATGCTTTACAAAAGTCTTTAATACTATAAATTAACTTTTTCAAAACGGTCAAAAGTAGTAAACAACACTTTTTCAAAACGATCAAAACTAGTAACTGGCACTTTTTCAAAACGGTCAAAACTAGCAAATGACACTTTTTCAAAAAGGTCAAAACTAGTAAACAACACTTTTTCAAAACGATCAAAACTAGGAAATAACACTTTTCCAAAACGGTCTAAACTAGCAAATGACACTTTTTCAAAACAGTCAAAACTAGTAAATAACGCAGAAAACTAGAAATTACCCTTTTCATCAAATGGTCAACACTAGAAATTCCTCGTTTTCAAAAACATTCAAAACTAAGTATATTACCGTTTCGAAAAGTTTAATTTTGTTGTTTTTTCCCCAGGATTTAAATAAAGGTATGGCAGACATTGTATGCACTTACTGATACATGTGTTCTTCGGTATCGATGTGTTTTAGGAGAACACCGTCAACGTAAGCGTAAGAGTCTAATTCAGGAAACACATCCAAGCCGTGATACCTTAGCGTCTAAAATTAAGATTGTGCTTTAGTGACAATATAACAATATAACAAATAAAAGGTTTGAAAATTGCCGTAAATCATTTTTGATTGAAGAAAGTACCTTAATTAGTTGCCTTGGTCTCATACTCTTGTTCAAAATGGCGGCTTCCACAACTTCACTGTTGCTCACATTTTGAAGGGAGCTGACACAGACGAGGTCATTCTACAATAAATTATTCAAATACACGTGAAATGAACTATGATGGTAGTTTTTGATTTAATACACCCAGGTCACTTTGTAGATTATTATATGCATTTAAATTTCCAATATGACCTACAGTTATTGTGAACTCAATGGCGGCCATAGCGGCCATGAGCGTGAACACACATTTGTTGGGTCCAGCTGGTTTAAGTTCAAAACTTTGATACGGCAGGTTGGAATACCTGGAAGGTTGGAAATAGAAATTTAAAATGGAAATACATAGTTTTCAAATTTTCAATTAGCTTTTGAATTTTGATATTATTTAGAACATGCTTGCTTCGACTAACCTATTGTGTCCTAAACCAATAGTTCCAAATCTTGTAGTACGGAAAGTTAAATGAAGTTGATCTTCATTAAATTTGATATCATAGAAACCATCCGATGACCAGATACGAGTTTCTTCATCCCAACGAACAGGAATGGGCGGCTCAAACCATAAAGCTGTTCGTGGTACACTGAATGTAGTGTAATAATACAAAAGACAAATATTAATTTAACCTTTTCAAAACGGTAATATACTTATAACTTATAGTCAATTTTGAATGTTTTTGAAAGAGGGGAATTTATAGTTTTGACCATTTGAAAACGGTAATTTCTAGTTTTCTGACCTTTTGAAAGTGCTATTTACTAGTTTTAACCGTTTTGAAAAAGTTAATTTACTAGTTTTGCCAATTTTGAAAAAGGTAATTTACTAGTTTTGACAGTTTTGAAAAAGTTAATTTACTAGTTTTGAAAATTTTGAAAAAATTAATTTACTAGTTTTGACAGTTTTGAAAAAGTTAATTTACTAGTTTTGACAGTTTTGAAAAAGTTAATTTACTAGTTTTGACAGTTTTGAAAAAGTTAATTTACTAGTTTTTACAGTTTCGAAAAAGTTAATTTACTAGTTTTGACAATTTTTAAAAAGTTAATTTACTAGTTTTACAGTTTCGAAAAAGTTAATTTATAGAATTCAACGCTTTTGTAAAGCATTCTTTGTATGGTTCCCCAGTTGTGAATAGGTTAATTTTTTATAGATATTGATGCCACCAACATATTATGTAGTTCCTGCTCCTACAAAATTGTGTTAAATTAATTTGAATGTGAGGAAATAGACCAAAGGGGAAAAGGATAGGTACAAAAAGGATGTAACGGTAAAAAGAATAAATAAAAATAACGAGGGTTCTAACTCAATTTCAACTTGAACAAGTCTGTCTAAACGACGCTCTTTTTCATCTTCATAATCAGCTAACATTTCTTGCTGACGTTTCAGTGTCGCACCTTCCGTATCATTCTCACCAGGCAGGTCGACGTCAGGGAGGCTATTTAGAGATGTAGATGGGAAAGGTTATGAGGTCAAGGTATTAGGTTGGACATACGAAATTAGGATTCACATTTTAGAATTATGAGGATAGTGATTGAGATTTTAAAAAGTACATAGGTAACAGGTAGAAATGATAGAGACACACAAACTGAATTTATAAATGTAGGTATATTTTTGGTCGATAAACTTTGTACTGATAATAGTGACTTATGTGAGCCTACTTGAGATCTAAAGCAACAATTTTTTGAAGTTCTTCTTCTTGTCTCTTCGCTTCTTTCTCCATTTCTTCTGGAGTTTTCTTGGCTTCCTGCATGTCGGGGGGTGTGGGTGGGACGAAGTCGGCTTCAAATTCAATTTGCTTTAATTCTTGATCGGGCTCAACTGTACAGAGGAACAGTAAAGATTTACAGATATGTACATATCGTCTGTGTAAATGCAATTTGTCCCAAGTCCAGTCTCAGCTTAATTGCAATATGTCTCAAGTCCTTATAATGGGAAATATCATTATATGTGACAAAACTAGTAAATAACACATTTCAAAACAGTCAAAACTAGTAAATGACACTTTCAAAACAGTAAAAACTAGTAAATGACACTTTCAAAACAGTCAAAACTAGTAAATGACACTTTTTCAAAACAGTCCAAACTAGTAAATGACACTTTCAAAACAGTCAAAACTAGTAAATGACACTTTTTCAAAACAGTCCAAACTAGTAAATGACACTTTTTCAAAAAGGCCAAAACTAGTAAATGACACTTTTTCAAAACAATAAAAACTAGTAAATGACATTTTTTCAAAACGGTCAAAACTAGTAAATAACGCTGTTTCAAAAATGGAAAATGCCTATCCTTTTCCCCTTTGGTCTATTTCCTCACATTCAAATTAATTTAACACAATTTTGTAATGATATTTTTAACAAAATATCATTATGTGGACTTGGGACATATTGCAACTAAGCATACACTGGACTTGGGACAAATTGCATTTAGACAGACGATAAGTAAATGCAAAATTACAAAATTACAATAACCAGACGTACTCAAATGTAAGATCCACTTTCCTCTCTCTTTCGGTTGCGGAGGGATTTCCAACCAATTGAAGTGATAGACTCCACCCAGGATTGTGTAGTTTCGTAAATTAAGCTCATTTAATGCTAATTTCGGTATGAATTTGGCCTTCTCTGCTCTCTCACGCTCTTTCGCCACTGGAAGTTATTGTTTTTAGTATTTTTAAGATGTTTTTGTATAGACACCTAGATAAGTAGTAAATAATTATTATGTTATCTTACATTCTGCCTCCGTCTTTTGGCGTTCTTTACTTTTGGACTTGCCCTTTTTTTTCCCTTTCCCTTTCTAAATAGGAAAATAAAATTTGTTAGTACATACATACATACATGTGTTTACCAGTTTAAATTCATTTTAATGAAATATTATATAGTTAAAGGGTATTTAAGATGTAGGTACATTGATATTTTTACTGCACGCACTACTTTTAGATTTTTGCTAGGTGTAAAACTAACCTTAGATCTGCTTCGTGACTTTCCTCCTTTCTTTTTTGATTTTGAGCGTCCCTTTTAATTAATAATTAACAAGTTGTTAAACGCGATGAAATGATGTTACAAATTAAAGTAAAAGTCTAGTTATGCAAAAATAAAAGTAGGTAATTGACTTACTCTTGACTTTGACGATGATTTACTTTTACTCCCGCCGCTTTTACTTTTCCCTCCTTTCTTTTTCTGTATGAACATAATTACGTTCAGATTGGATATTCTTACAGGATCAATTAATTTTAATTAATAATTATTTATTTTTTAAATGTAATTACACTTTTGGATCGTCCACGGGAAGTAGACTTACTCCCTTTCTGTAAATATATGGAGTAAAGCAAAATAATGATTAAACTTAATTTAGTATTACAGTCAACAGTGTAAACTGTCAACTGTAAACTGTTTTTTGAGAAACAAGTTTGTTCTTTCAAGTTTCAAGTAGTGTAGCATACAAAAGCAAAACGTAAGAAAGGATAATTATACTGCTTACTGCTTAAAAACCCGGGCCGTTGAGACAATTAAATATAAAATAAATAAATCTAATAACTGATAATAAATTAAGATTTACAGATTTAGATTTTCCCTTTGATTTTGATCCACTTTTACTCTTGGACTTGGAACCTTTGGATTTCCCACCTTTTCCACCTTTCTGAATTTGTGAGTGTATGAAGTTCCATAATGGTTAATCACAATTTAAAATGTTGTGAGCATTTTAATAATAATAATTATAGAATCTTTATTGAAAAGTGAACAACTTGCCGTCTTAGATCGTCCACGAGACCCAGATTTACTTTTAGATTTTGATTTGCTCTTTGATTTAGATTTACCACCCAGTTTTGATTTAGACTTTGATTTAGATTTACCACCCTTACCCCCCTTTGACTTTGATTTTGATTTAGATGATGATTTTGACTTTGATTTCGATTTGCTCTTCTTACCCTTCTTTTTCCCTTTTTTCCCCTTTTTCTGTTTTTTTTGTTATTGTGTGATTTTGGAGATTGTTCGGGTTTGAGAAACGTTCATTTTTAAAAATCAAACATCAAAAAGAGAAAGTGAACATGGCGTACAAGGATTATTATGATATACATAGGAATTTGAGGAATAAATAATACATCTATGATTAAAAATGGTAATAGGTAATAGGAGCTGCCATTAAATTTTAAGGAATCAATTTAGTGAATTTTTGGACTAAAAGGAGCAGGAAAGGAATATTTGGTAAAGCTTACGGAACCCTTTTTCTTCTTTTTCTTGCCTTTCTTTGATTTTTTCCCTTTTTTCCCTTTTTTAGATTTCGATTTAGCTTTCTTCTCCTTCACATTGGATGAAGAAGCTATTTTTTTACTCGGACCAGACTTTAATTTCGACTTACTTCCCTCTCCTCCGCCATCCTTACCTTCTCCGTCCGTTCCGCCACCGTCTCCTCCGTCACCCTTGGGCTTTTTACCTTTTTTCTTTTTCTAAATTAATATTGAGTGAACACAACCTTTTGTATAAGAAACTACAAAAAAATGCTGTATCGCTATAATATACACTATTGTTCGTTGCACTAAAATTCTAAAATTAATTGCACGATGGAATCCATTTTGCTTCTTAAGACACGATTCTAGGTTTGAATGGATGTGTTTTACGTTTGTTTTGAAACGGTTTTCAATCTTTTAAAAAATGTCACACACTATTGTACTGTGCTTCGTCGTTTTTTCTTAACAGGCATAAATTCTCGTCTCGTCGTATGTACAATGAGTGTTTAAAAATATAAGCAAAAAATGCAAATCATTTTTAAAGCATTGAAAGAGAAGCAGGGCATATTTTACTCACGATCAACTGGTGGGCAGTATGTAATAAAAGGGCACATTGGTATGTTAAAAAGGCTCCTCAAGGCCTTGAAAAGGCAAAAAACGCAGGAAAACGTGGTGGGCAAATTTTGTTTAAGTGGTGGGCACGGCAGTGGGGCTGGTGGGCACAGTGCCCACCAGTTAACATGTTAAAATAGGCCCTGAAGAGAAGAGTAAGAGAGTTATGTAGATTTGTAGTTTAATTGTAGTTGTAATTTACGTCATCATCGGAGTCTGAATCGGATCCATGCTTTTTCCCTTTCTTGGCAGTACTATTATCCTAAAGAATTAGAAAGGAAAAGTTGATAGTAATTATAATGCTTGTAGGTACTTAAATACATAAACATAACTAATTGTAATTGTAAGTATAAATCATAATAAAATCTAAGCTTTTACGTCATCATCATCGTCATCCCAAATTCCCTTTTCGGCCTCCGCTTCCTCTTTCCGCCGTCTCGCTTTCCGCTCTTCTCTGGTCTCCTGCAATGACATGGATGACAGGAAGTGTTAATGGTTGCATCGGAGTTTAGCCAGGTGGCCACTCATTGTCAGTGCATAATGAAATATAGGTAACTGATTTAACGTTTTCGAAATAGTAATATATTTAGTTTTGAATGTTTTCAAAAATCCTAATTTCTAGTTTCGACCATTTTGGAAAGGATAATTTCTAACTTTTTTTAACTTTTTAAAGTACTATTTACTGGTTTTGACTGTTTTGAAAAAGTGTGGTTTACTAGTTTTGACCTTTTTGAAAAAGTGCGGTTTACTAGTTTTGACCTTTTTGAAAACGTGCGGTTTACTAGTTTTGACCTTTCTGAAAGAACGTCATTTACTAGTTTTGACCTTTTTGAAAAAGTGTGGTTTACTAGTTTTGACCTTTTTGAAAGAACGTCATTTACTAGTTTTGACCTTTTTGAAAAAGTGGTATTTACTAGTTTTGACCTTTTTGAAAAAGTGGTATTTACTAGTTTTGACCGTTTTAAAAGAGTAAAATGGAATTAAACACTGTTGCTCAGCATTCTTTCCATGGTTCCCAGTTGTAGGTTAAATGAAATCCCTTACCGTTGGCCGGTTAGAGTCTTCGCCCTCCTTGCCACTGTCGCCGCCCTTGTCCTTCTTATGCTTCTTGTGCTTCCCGCCGCCGCCGTCCTCCTCCTCCCCCTCCTCCTCCTCGTCCTCGTACTCCTCCTCATCCTCCTCCTCCCCAGCCTCAGTCTCCGACGTCTCCGTCCCCCCGTCCACCTTCGTACTACTCCCCACCCCCTTCCCCCCCTTCTTCTTCTTCCCCCCTTTCTTCTTCTTCTTTTTCCTGTTCGCCTTCGACTCGGCTTCGTCCAGCTCCATCGCCAGCTTCTCATACTCTGCGTCCAAGTCGTCATTGTCCGTGTCCGTGGTGGCCGTGGCACTCTTCTGACTGTTGGTCTTCTTACTCCCGCCTTTCTTCTTGGATTTACCTTTCTTCTTACTTTTCTTCCCCTTCTTCCCCTTCTTCCCTTTCTTCCCCTTTCTCGTATCCATTTTTTTCTGTTTAAATCATAATAATAATGTGTTGCAATAATTACTCGGATTACCTATTATGACTAACAATAAGACGCTCGTTTTGAAATCTCCGTGTTAGGCGTTCTTACGGAATCATCAGCCTCCGGCTCTTCGGGGGACATCAGTTCTAGTTGTTTCTTAGAGTTTTCCGCTTTTTTCTTTACCCAGTCTTCAATTGCTGTAAAAAAGCGAATAGTTCGTTCGTTAATTTTTAATGGTAGGTACGGAGGTAGTATTACAACTTGGGTCGATGCGATGGTATAATTAAACGTAATTATGACAGTCAGTTTTTTAATTTTAAGTAATTTATTGTTTGTTTTTTTTTACATCGCTTGAGAGCATTATTCTGTCCAGGTGCAAAGAATGAATTGCAGTTATCAGAGAAATGATCGTATTCGGTTTTTAGAAGTCGAAAGACGCCTTTCTTCTCCACTAGTGCCTCTGGGATTTTAAATTTGAATTTAAGTCGTTCATAATTATGACCCAGGAGATCAGGTTGAGCAAATATATTTCCATACATGGAGAAAGTGATGTGTTCTATGGCTTGCGTCAAGTCAAATATCCCTTCTTCGGGGTCAAAGTATTCCGTCAGATCTGTTCATTGATTTAAAACGTATACATATACATATTTTCAAGATTATTTTTGAATAAGGAAATTAATATATTAGACAATATACTTCTTTCTCAATTTTTCTGCGTTTAATACAATGCAATGTTATTGAAATTGTTGTTTCTTTTAATTTTGTATATTTTTAACCTTGAATAATCTCATAAGTACTTTTATCAACGTATTCTTGCTGCTTCTCTTTGAATTCGTGGTAAAGCTGAAATGCAGATGGTAGAATATAGGGAAGTATATATATTATATGTATATACAAATTAAACGTATTATGCACGTTTTAATTTAATGAAAAACACAAAGGATGTTGGATTAGGATGTTTAATTTAAATTTTACCAGCCCAATCTCGTAGATGGTCTCGGCGCTCACGTTTTCCAAAGGGAGAAGAAGAAATTCTTTCAATTCTTCAATGAGCTTCAAAAATGTATTGGGACAGGAGTTGAGTTTTAATTTGTGAAGAAATAAGATTTCCACCACCACTAGTTTACTGAACAATATAAATATTTTTTAGCTATGTGTACATTTTAATTTGGATTACCTGAAGGATTTCTCGTGAGCACTTAAAAACATTTTCAAGCGTGGGATTTCGAAGGTCCACCATCCAGTTGGTCATGTAAGAATTTATTTCATTTAACTTAAAATCCGGGAGATTACGACATGCCGTGAATACAATCCAGTCTATTAAAATATTAAAAGTTTAAATACTCATTTTTAAAGACATTTTGTTATAATAGTTACTCTACAGTAGTTGATCGATCTTTTGTACCTCGAAGCCTCTTTTGATGTTGGAGATACGCAAAGACGACTTTGTCATAAAAAGCAATTGTTTCGACACTTTCGAGAAGATGCACGGCTCGAAGTGACATTTCTTCCTCGTGCATCTTTTTACGTTGAACTTCTTCAGCGGCTTCACGTTCCGCTCTTTCCTTCTCAAATTTCTCCTTGTCTCGTTTTTTTAAATCCATCTCTCTTTTGGACAATGGCTGCTTTTTTCCTTTGGACTTTTTCCCCTTCTTTCCACCCCCGCCGCCGCCGCCGCC
>JAQFZC010008216.1:0-10380 GCA_034695205.1 Dicyrtoma fusca | reverse complement strand
CCTATTGACCACGCACGTGAAAGGTCAAAACGACGAAAGTTTCGTCGTTTTGGATTTCGTCGTTTTGGACCATTACCCCGGGCACTATGTCGCTACCAAAATGCCGCCGTCCAAAGCTAAACGAGCACACAATATCCTAGGCCAAAATCACAAACTTGCTTAATTTGTTTGACTTCTTGCCAAAACAGTACTACAAAATTAAAAAGCATCTTTAATGCATGATATTGAACTTATTCCGTACTCGTCTTGTTCTTACTTTGTATTACGAATATAAAGAAAAAGATGATTTGCCTAAGATTTTTAAAAATAACTGGTGGCAAGATTGAAAGTCCCTACCACACCAGAATTGAGGTTAGAAATATATCGAAAATATTTGGAACATCGAAAAGGTAGTGCAAAGTTTTATTTGTGATTTAATTGGTACCAATATTTTAATGCAATGTTACAAAAGTGGAAAGCTAACTTGGTTCATTTATAAAAAATATAGACACTGATTCTCTTGATACACAATTAATTTTTGCTTAGATACTCAATTCCAGATATAGTATTGAATTACTCAGGCAGTTACTACAAAACTCATTATCACATGCTAGTGCAATTTGAGGTTAGAGGTTATTGACTAGTGACCCGGTTAAATACTTAACGGGGTCACAGTGCTTAAAAACGAAGACCTTTTCTAGAACGTCGTACCTATTTTTTGACTGTTTGAAGTTCTTAAAAAAATAAAATATTACCGGAGGTCACAGGTAACCCACAGAGGTAACTGAAATGAAACAAGTGGAGAATGCCTAGCCATTGCTTTGTCCGCCATAAAGTAACGGGAAATAATGGCGACTTCGAGACCCTCCAGTTATTCCATTTCTTTAACCTATAACCCCACGCAGGTAATTTTTTAACTAACAGTAAGCTTGTAAGCGTTAGCTAATATTTGATTGTTTAGTTTCTGTTTTTCAGTTAAGGAAGTCAAAGAAGCTTCATAGCTGTAACCAGTTCTCTTTCTTTGCTTATAATTTCACTTAAAGAAACCAAAGTTTGGAATTTTCCAATGCTATCCCTAAGTTTGTCAGTATTTGGTCTCTAATATTTCGGCAACCAAATAACATTCAGTCCTACAATTTTCACTGAGTTTGAGTTTGCGTTAACTTTATTTCAGTCTCAGGCTATTCGTTAGTTTCACTAAAAACTAATTTCCCTAATTTTTCATTAATATCTAGGAAAATTAGTACTGGCAATATGTGATGGATGCGTTTTAGTCAGACTCTGGCCACACCACGCTGTATTTTATTTGGCTGCAAAAATATTAGAGAATGAGGAACCTAGTGGTGCGGATCATTTTGTGTACAATTATATTCACAACAAAGTTGCACAAGTTTCTACGACAGTATCACAAGTATAAGTTAATTCCTACAACATTAAATTGTTTATATTTAACGCAATCAGACTAATTTGACCACTGCGTGTTTAGTGCTAAAGTTTGTAATTAATTCGCAAAGTAAGAGCAGTTATATTATCTGTGTATAATGACGGTTGGATTTGTATAAACTTTTTCCAGAGAATGTAAACTGTGGAAGTTGTACGTGGCGTGGTCTGTGATAAATGTTTGCCTGGTCTACGACGGCGTCCTTTTGATTTTCTTTTATCCGGGGTGCCCTGGATACCGACATACGCAGCGTTGGAGGGGCCGCGCGCAGCCACCTCGGGATTCAGAGGTCTTTGACTTAAATATTGTTACAAATTATCTGAAACCTTGCTTATCCATCTCTAACAGAGAGTCTTATTAGCCTTGTCGTGTCAATCAATCTGTTTTAGAAAAAACTTACACGATAATATTAGACACCTCTATTTAATTGTTTCTGAAAAAACACTTCTTTGTGAGCTTTTTAAATTCCGAATCCAATTTTCCATAATTTCGTTGAAGCCGTAGAATACAACAAACTATATTGTTCAACAGCGTCCACACAGGCATTCTTCGAGACGGGCGGACGAACCAAAAAGCTCAACTGCAATCGAGATAGGCCAGGAAGAAGGAAGCACTTCATCAGGATCCTCCAAGCCGTCAAGAAGAAGGTCGAGAAGGAAGTCAAAAAGAAGAAGCAGCGGCCACAGAAGAAGTCGGAGGTCCCACTCGGCAGGGTAACTTGATTTGACGCAAGACGCCGCGACGGTTCAAAACATGATCCAACAAAGTTCTTAGCAGATTGAGAAAAGAGTGTATTCAGTGAAATCTGTTCGATGTTACAGACAGCACGTTTTAAATAGTTAGTCGTTATGCTAGACATAATTTAAATTAGCAGCTACGAACAAACACCGTAAGTGTAATTAATCGCTTTCTGTGATACGGCGGCTCGGTCTTTAAACCAGTCTTTTGTAGGAAGTTAAAACTGCTAAATGAATTTATTCGTAATTAAATGTTAACTGTCACTTTTCCCAAAATAGTGCAGCTGGGTTATGTTCACATTTCTTGGGTATTTTCAAAAGTGTTCAAAATGAAATATTTGAATATTTTACTTTGCTGAAAATATAAGCAAAAGGTTCTGTGTATTTAAAGTAAATATACACAGCATGTTCTACTCTCCACAGCGGACTTGGTTAATGTAAAAATTAGTGTGGTGAGTGCCGGTGGAGATCTCATTCAATCATCCCTTTGGTGTGTGCATACAATATTATCACCAAATTACGCTGTCGAGGTCTTGCTGTGTGCTAGAGAATTAAATGAGAATACTTTGTGCGGAGACGAGAGTGCTGTGAAGACAAGACAAGACAAGGCAAGACAAGTCAGGACAGGCCAACTCATTAACAATGAACAACGGTTACAAGAGTTAAACAATAATTACAATGCTAATGGTCAGTGGCTGCTCAGCGATTGCTCTGAGCTTTCAACTTTCATGGAAATTTAATTGAAGAAAATCATGTCATGTCAGAAGATGACATGAGAAACCTCGTGACGAATCACTTAATCTCTCTCCACTCAAGTCATCACAATCATATTTTTATTTCCTTCTCCCTTTAACCATAATTCTCTAATTACTATTTTACTTTGCAAATCATTGCTCCACCGTTCATGGCACACACTCAGCGCTATGCATACATCAGTGCCACTTGGGTTTGCCGCATTCCACCTACGTGTAGACTCTCTAGCGTACCTCAAAGGTAGACTAATATTATTTTAATAAATATACAAAATACTTTGAAAGTACAGGGTAACCAGACTAAGCTCTAAAAATTTGTCATTTTTAAAAACGGATTTTTCAAAAATCCTTCAATTTTGAAAGAATGTTTTGAAAAATCCGGAAATTTGAAAAACAAAATTTTGATGAATTTTAAAAACAATTTTAAAAATTTTGATGAATTTGAAAAAAAATTTCAAAAATGTTGGTGAATTTGAAAAACAATTTCAAAATTTTTGATGAATTTGAAAAATAGACGTCCATTTGGAGCGTTGCTTTGAAAATCTTGAAGCATTTAAAAAACGATCCGAGAATTTTGAAAGGACATTTTGAAAACTGGGTATTTTTCAGGGCATAATTCGAAGAAATCTGGAAAATTGAAAAAAACTTTTTTAAAAATTGATTGCTTCTAAAAGGAATTTATTATTAGACAATTCCGTAATTTGTAGCTCACATTTTGCGTGCAAAATTTGTTGTTTTAAAAAACGCTGTTTCATAGATTTCGTCAAATTTAAAAAAAAACGTAGAACATGACAATAAATTTCAGAGCGTGTGCCGTGTGGTATGGGTACCCCTATTAGTTTTACACCTATACATATAGGGATCCACTACTGAGTACAGAATATAGAGGACTGATTACTGATTACTGTAATAAACAAAGCATATAGCCATTAACATGGCATTTAACTTGTGAAGTCTGTACACCTTGTAAGAATTCCCTTAGAATTATGTAAAAGACACTCTTTGTACAAGCAGACACTACTCACTACTACACGTATAGCTACTCCTGATTGCGAGTAAGATTAATTTGAAGTAAATGCAATTACCACCGTCGCCCTGCTGCATCCATGAGCCAGAGAGTCCCACTGCATTGAATTGGAGACCAGAAGGCCATAATTTGTATTCGTGCCCATTTGCTCTGCATGCCTATGAGATTCTCATATTATTGGGAATTACAGGCCGTAATAATTGTAGTTACAGTCACAGTGAGCCGAGCCGAGAGCTACAGTCGAGTAGAAAGTGGACGTCAAATATTTTTAAAGATCCATTATAATATTTCCCCCACTTGATAAAATAACTTTTAGATTTTTTTTTATTGCTTTTTAATTGAAAGCCTTATTTGTCCTGGTTAATTAATACGGAGGCTCATGGCAGTAAATTATAAATGCATCTCTTTCCCTCACAGAAACTTGCCGCAAAGGGCATTCTTGTTATTATAAGAGCTCATCAGAAACTACACACCTTTTTATTGCCTCTCTCATAACTCCATGTCTGCAGTAAAAAGCTTTTCTTGACACAACTTTTCAAACTTCTTTACTACCACAATATAAAATATTTTTATTAATTTCCTTCCAATATCAGTAAATAACAAAATCACCCCTTCACATTATGAAATCCTATACGCCCCACAGCCAAGTCAGATCGCAATTTTGGTTTGAATTAGTCGGCATAAGGAAGTCTCATCATCTCAAAGGATAAAAAAATACAAACATAAATTGAATTAAAATCGTCAAAGCAGAGCCTTAGTTTATTAAACGATGTAGATGGAGCAAATAGTAAGAGATTTGTCGTGGGTGAAGAAGCATTGTGAAGCAAGTCCTATGAAGCCAAGACCGAACTTGTAGGCCACAATGCATCTTCAGCCTCGATAGCACTCGTCCATCCCCTTCAGCATTGAATTTCTTCACCAATAATTTGTAAATGGCATATGTACATATGTACCTATGTAAGTACACTGAATTTTGAAACGACTTTGCTATCCAAATGCAATTCATAATTTTTATAATTTATCTCTTTCTTATCCCCGCTCACTCTCTTTGTACTTATCTCTAGAAATTGTACAGATTTCAAGTGAGTCATAAATTGACTGTGAGTGGATGTTGACGTGAGACGTTTGAGTATCTATGAAGCTTTCAACATTTTCATATTGTCATTATTTACACTGAGCACGTTCAGACTAAGTGTATGCACTGTAATCTGTAATTCATGAACGAAACTACTTGCCTATACAGACATTAGTTGAAGGTATGAATTGCATTGCCGTGTCCACACTGATTGACGTATGTATGTAGGTACATACATGTAGATTTGCTTTTGTTTTGCCTAATAAAGTGAGTCTTTTGTTTGAACGGTTTACAAGCCCAGTACAGCACAGCACAGGCTCCCATACACTTACACATAAACATACAGGAACAAATAAATGTAATGCCTTCGTAGTACATGGAGACGGATAGTAATAATAATTACAAGTGTGTGTGTGCATGCTCATGTACAAATTCTGATGGTAATCGTGTCGTTACTATTATGATTATGATTATTTGAAAACTGGTTACCATTGTTTTGTTTGCAGAGTAATTATCCTCACTCACACAGGAGCTAATTGAGTTGCAATTACCATATAAATTCCCATTCGCCACACAACTCTGCAGTATGCAGGCTCATGGCGGAAAGTGGAGTGTCTGCACTCTCGTTGGACTGTCATCATTCATTAGTTTCCCCCTCCAAGTCACCACCAATCATTTTCTATTTGATTTTGAGCATTAACAGTAGAATTTTATTATAGCATTATCGGCCGTTCCTGTGGGGACATGCACACGAATTAGCCTGATTACGACCTAAGTGGAGGCTAATATATTACATCAAGATAGAGTAATCAGGGACCTGGCAAATTTTACGCTATGCTATATACATATCTGTATAGAAGTAGATGTTGTTTGTATTGGAAATTTGGATATAGGTATATACAGTAACAGTACAATCACGTTTTCAAGAAAGGCCAAATACTGAATATGCTGCATTGCATCTTTTTAAAAGGAAAAACTAAATAAAGTTTGAATGTATTTTTAAAAAGTCTGAACAACAACATTTGCGTGATTAAGAAAGGCAAGACATTTAATCAGTGCACCTTTTTTAAAAGTATAAACAGGATTAAGATGTTTTTAAAGAGTGTGTGAAGTAGTAAAATAGCTTAAGGTTTCTTTGAAAAAAGGGAAAACGTGATATTGGCTTCTCTAAAAAGGGCAAAGCACACTATAATTGCACATTTTTATAAAGGCAACATAGGTTACAAGCTTTTCCAAAAAATGCTTTTTTCCCTTTTTTAAAAGCAAGCAAAAATGATCTAGTTTTTTGTAGATATTTAAGCTTTCAAAAATGGTAAAAACTGTGTTTACTTCCCCCCCCCCCCATGAAAGACAAAAAATATGGTAGATACTTTTAAAACGGTGTAAAAAAAGCTAAGAACGGCGTCGTTTTCAACGATTGTGAATGAAGGAATGTATGAACAGCCCCCATTGGCAATCACCCTTCAATCAGCACGCCTGTGAGGTTATGATGTGACGTGAAGGCTGTCAATTGTGTCTTGATGCGTCGTAGATCGTAGATTGTACTGTTTCCACTGAAACAAGGGTATTTTCTCATTTTTGATTTGATATTTGAATTCCTGAACGTACGCCTATTACTTACTACAAATACAAATGGAAATGAATAAAAAAAATGCAAAACTAATCGCAGAGTGGCAGTGGGGCAAGCAAGCAATAAAATTGTAGGGATAGCTTCTTGTCGCTGCGCTGGCAATCAGAGTCTGAGAGAATAGAGCTCATAAAAATGATAACATTATTTTGTTTTTGAAAGTTGCTTAAATCTCCTGTCAACAGCAACACGGCAGCCGCGCCATTAGTCGAGAGCTCAGCCGACGTCGACAGAGACAAGTGGACAGGTAAGCAGCTCTGAGCATTCACGATTGGAAATGCAGAAATCAAAACAAATAATTTTTTTTTTATTTTGTCATTTTGTGTTCCTCACAATGAACCAGCTTCAACGAATCCTCCTCGAATACATCATCTGCACAATTCCTTTGTTTTGATAAATGGTGATGACAATTTGGTAAATTACTAGAGGCGAGGATGACAGATAGAGAGATGCATTTCAGACCTGTCGCTGTCTCTCGCCTTTGAATTATTTATTCATTTATTTGCTCAATTTGAATTCCCATTCTTTCTGGGACTTGGTCTGCTGTTGGAAATTTTCACAGGGAAATCTTTCTGAACAACAAAAACAACGGCAACAATATTGAGTCGAGAGGCAGTGTGAGCACAGAATTAAAGTTCATTTTGATTTTGGCATGTAGGGATACAGAGTGCTTTATTTCGTATGTAGATCTTTTTCTTCTGGTAGTACATAATACAGCAGAACAGGGGCCTTGTAGTTATGACGTTTGAATCAAGTAGATATACTTACTAAAAAGCCTCCGCCTCCATATTTCTTTTTCTAAGAAACTTTTTCTTGAAAAAAAAGTTCGTTTACTTTTTTTTAATTAATTTTGATGTGCTCACACTTTTAACCTATTGGAAACTGAACATCCATGGAAGGAATGCTTTACAAGTGTTTTATTCATAAATGTACTCTTTCAAAACGATTAAAAGAAGCAAACGGTCAAAACTAGTAAATAACCCCTTTTCAAAATAGTCAAAACTAGTAAATGGCACCATTTCAAAATAGTCAAAACTAGTAAATGGCACCTTTTCAAAATAGTCAAAACTAGTAAATGGCACCTTTTCAAAATAGTCAAAACTAGTAAATAACACTTCAAAAACGGTCAAAACTAGTAAATGACACTTTTTTAAAACGGTTAAAAACCTAGAAATCACTATTTTCAAAAGCATTCAAAATTAAATATTTTGCCGTTTCGAAAAGGTTAATAAAAGTATAAGTACTTGGACAACTGTTTTACAATTATTCAGACTATTTACAGATAAAGTCTTGGCTTTCGTAACATGTGCAAGTCCCCAAAGTGCAACTGCAATAATGGGAATCTAAAGCTACGTACAAAAAGAGACAGAGGCGTCGAATGGTGTAAAACTGCTGCAAAGAACAAGTCTCTGTTCGCTTCCCTAACCTGTCGTGTTTATTTAACCTTGTTTAAATGAACGCTAAATGAACGTGAACTCATTGAGATGCTTGAGATAACCTTTTTTGTTGAGCTTGACTTGCCTTTGGAAATGTGGACTGGTAAGTGGATGGAGTGGACGCATATTTCAGAGGAATTGGAAGGATGAATAGAAAACAAACTCATTCAATAAAGTGTTGAACAAAAGGTAATGGCTGGGATTTATTGACACACACACACACACACAATACACGTATCCACACAAAACATGAGTTCCCAGTCATTATTATTCACAAGGCTCACAAAGGTGAAGACACACGTTCGCTCCGCAGCTAAACTCTTGTAGAAAAGTCAGAGACTGCCAGAGATTTCCTAACAATCAGAGTGCTCGCTGCACTGCACTGGGCTCTAACTACCATTCCGGGCCTTCATACTTTCCAGTCCCTGAAGAATCAAAAGGTGCTATTTGGAACTTGATTTTAAAAACGAAATGGCTCATCTCATGTACATAGTGTATGTATGTGGCATCCACAAAAAATTAAATGTGAAAACGGGACATTTTGCATCTTTTTAAAAACACTGAAGGAAAATGTTCGGCACCTTTCTCAAAGCATCAGAAATTACTTTTTGCAACTTTTCTAAAACGTGTAAATTGAACAATTTTCTCCTTTTCAAAAACCTATAAAGTGAACAATTTGGACTTTTCAAAAACATGTAAATATGACAATTTTCACCTTTTCAAAAAACATGTAAATAGAACATTTTGCACCTTTTCAAAAACTGTAGATAAAAGATTTTGCACCTTTTCAAAAACGGAAGTAGAGCAATTTGCACCTTTTTAAAAACACGTAAATAAAACATTTTGACTTTTTCAAAAACATTTAAATAGTACATTTTGCACCTTTTTAAAAACATGCAAATAAAACATTTTGACTTTTTCAAAAATGTGTAAATCTAACATTGTGCACCTTTCCAAGAACCCAAATAGAACAATTTGCACATTTCAAAAAACAGGTACATCGAGCATTTTTCCCTTTTCAACAAAAAGGAAGTACGAAACATTTTCAAAAGCATATCATTAGGGCATTTAGGGCCTTTTCAAAAGCATCGAAAAACACGTTTCTTTAAATATTTTTTTGATTGTTAAAACCTGACTTGTTGTGGAGATAGACCACTTTGCTTCTTCCGTCTAAGGATCATACGACTGTGATCTGCTTGCATGCAGTCGCAGGTACAAATTGAGGTGCCCATGTCAAAGGTAATGCCAATACTAATTGTAGGGATAATCCTAACACGGACGCTGCCACCGACTATTGTAGTGCTACGAGCTGTTCATTTTTTAGTGGCCAAGAATGTGTTATTTGTACAATGCATAATTTAGTGCATCTTTACCACAACCTTCAATTGCTCGATGCTCGGTCGTCCTCGTAGTGCGTGTGTGTGAATGGAAGTAATAAGTGTGAAGGAGGGGAGACTTGGTTTGGCTTTGATTTTGATTTGAATGAACTGCTGATGCTTCTGTTGATAATCAGTGATTTGTTGTCCAACTCTCGGCACCACTCCAGCCCACGCAATAACACACATTAGCACCACCAACACCAACCAAGGCTACACACTACAAATTACAACATCCCTCCATCCCTCGCTCCTGAAAATGCACATCCCTCCTCAAGAACCAAAATGGATAATTTCATTATTTTACGGAGCTCAAACTGTCCAAATACAAGTCTTTCAAAGTAAATTACTTGCTATTTGTGAAACAAATTCAAAACGCCATAATTTTCTTCTTCTGTGATCTTTTTAAAGCAATATACAACATCTAATATTAAGTTTAAAATTTTTAGTGTGCTGTATTTATGTACATTTTGTAAAGGTGCATAACATTCTATTTACTCATTTCTAGCAAAGTGGAAAATGTTCTATTTAAACATTTCTAGCAAGGTGGGAAACGTTCTATTTACGTTTTTAAAAAGGTGGAAATCGTCCTAATTACACTTTTTTAAAAGATGCAAATATTCCTAATTACACTTTTTTAAAAGATGCAAATATTCCTAATTACACTTTTTTAAAAGTTGTAAATATTCCTAAATCGCAATTTTTCAAAATGTGGTAAACAGTCCTAATTGAAATTTTTTTAAATGTTGCAAAAACTCAATTCTCTCGTCATCTCTCCCTACAGTTCATGGAAATGGTCATTTTGCTTCTTGAGCACCGATCTGCGTACAGAACAATCCCTTGTTAGGCTTTAGGAACCACATGAGCCACATCACCAACGCCAGAAGCAGACTCCTCAGTCATGTCATACAACAACAACAATCAAGGAAA
>JAQFZC010008215.1:0-10381 GCA_034695205.1 Dicyrtoma fusca | reverse complement strand
CCGAGGATTGAAGCTTCGGTCTGAGGCTGGAAGTTTCCATTCCAGTCTGCAGTCCTAACCGCTCACCCAAGCACGCCGAGCAGTCACATTTAATTCGATAACAAATACCTGTTGTCAGCCTAAATCGAAAATGAAAAACTAGGACTGCACCAATTTGAGAAGCCATCTTAAGACGTAGCTGTGAGGGAGCGGGTTTTTAAAATCGGATAGCAGCGGTGCATGCAGTTTGGAGCTAAATGCTGGCTGCTTCATTTCCGATTTGGGCGGACAATAAGTGAATTTTGAATATAGTAACCATTGTGTGTTTGAAAAAATTACCAGTGAAAAGAGCTGTGACACGTTATTTAAGGATTAACTAGAAGACATAGGGGACTTCGGTCGGAAGCTTTGAAACAAGTCCAAATACGAAGGACAGACAAATCGTTCGAAATTAGAATTTAATTAAGCAATCATTATGTCAGCTCTGGATGTTGTTATTTTGTGCAACATGTAGCTTCATTAGCTCTAGTGCCTTGAAGTTTGCATTAAAATGTGCCACTTCAATAACCTATTCTGCCTAATTGGCAGGAGATTGTGAAATTGTGAAAAGGAAAAGAACGAATATCTAGCCACTGCAGAAGCAGAGCCCGCAGAGGTCGTGCAAGAACGAAACAACAACGCTTAACAGTGAGCCGCGGAAAACTCCCGTGGCTAGAACTGCAGAGAACTAGTTGTGAGCGAAATTATGAATAAGTGTATTTCTACCCTCTGCAGAGGGAAGAAGTATACAAAGGTTTGGGAACTGATTAACAAACAAACCGAGATTTGTCTGCAAACTTCAATACCGATTTCGTATACACATAATTATGAGATTGGAAGTAAATAAAAATCACAATTAGGAAGACATTATTGTTATCCAACACTTACAAGCGTTATGTATAATTATTTGTAGGGAAGTGACCACTATACTTACCTGTTAAATATCACACAGAACAAAATAATCATAACAAATATAACACGATAAGGTCACAGTTAAAAGTTTGTAAAGTGGTCACCCACTATTTATATATATATTTTCCGTAACAATTACACAAACGTTCTTGATCAAACCACAGAGATGTAAATTAAAAACAGTCAGATTTCTTCCCTCGTTATAGTTAGACATCTGTTTTAGGATAATTATGAAGTAAATTTATGAATTATGTATAATTGTATACTAATGTATCCCCATTCAAATAAAATGCCGTACTAAAATAAGCAAACATAATCTTCAAACCAAAGTATCTATTGTTAAACGTAGTAGCTTCTGCGCTCCCACCTTCAAATCCATTCTTTGTCTAGTAGTCTCTGTTGCCAAAATAAAATTGTTGGTCAAATTCTTGCATGACTTCAATAAAAGTAATATCGTCCTCAAGTTTCCAAGTAATTCTCATCCTAAATAAAACAATTTAGAAACAAATGAATTTTGAAAATCAAATATAAAATCAATTACTTTCGGTTTATCAATTGGAGTATTCTTCTATCCAAGTTGTATTAAATGGTAGAATTGTTAATATTATAAAAATCATTATTACAATTCGTCGTGCTTTTCTTCGTCCTCATCACCTTTCACGCTATGATTGCTACTTGGAAGATCTACTTCAAAAGTTTCCCCGTCAATATCTTCCTCGAAATTAACAACTGAAGGACTAACAGGTTCCTGAAGCGTTCCATTTTCTAAAAACGAAATCAAATCCTGAATAAAGCCGCTGTCTACTTTCCAATCTTTCCCATACTCCGACTGGACTATTTTTCTTGTTAGTAAATGTAGATATGACGGATAAGGCGATGATGAAGTATTTGTGGTATTGACTTACTCCGATACTCTAAGAAAATCACCATAAGAAATGTTTTCACTGCTGGTATTAATATTCACAGCGCCATAATGTTCATCTGATATATCGTCAAATTTAGTCAGCGATTGGGACAACTTTAAATACATCATTAAACTATCTTCTAACGTGAGGCTTCCGTCAAGCAATATTTGTGTTGCTGTTACTGGCATTTGCATCAAGTCGTCCAGTGTTGGGTAGCTGTCTTTTGATTCAGAGACCATATTCGTCGAACCTATTATTCCCCTGATTAAATAAATTATTCGATTAGAATTTTTTTGTACTCCAGCTATAAGCAAACAAAAACACATGCATACAACATATGGAACAGCTAGCGCTGTTCTTAAAAAAGTAGTTTTTCAAAAATACTTGGCTTCGGCCAAATGGCAATTTTGTGTAATTGAGAATGCGTTGTTGTATTTATTAAAGGTAGTAAAAACGTGGTATTTTCATTAATTGGCAAATTGTACAATATTCATCAAAAATGCAATACACTGTAATGGGCTATTATCGTAGTACAGAGATTTCCAGTGTTATCTCATTGCTTGACTTAACGCATCTGATTCGTTAGTCTTTTTCCTCTACTGAATTGGCTCGCAGTTTAGCTTCACTAGTTAGTGTCATTACAATAATTATTGCGATTCACTGATAAAATCATAACATTTTTCAAAATAAATAAAGGAAAAATAAGTAGTATTTCCATCTTTAAAAATTAAACAATTCGATATTATTTTACAATATGAAGTCTTGATGTCGGCAACTTTCCAACTGCACCAACATATGTTCGGTGAAGAACTTATGTATTAGCCAAAGCTAACCAAGTGGGGCACTTGGTATTTTTTCAATTAAAATTACTGATGTTACGTTGATTATAGCTTGCGTATTCAAAATTAAATACAATAATTACCTATAGCAGTCGGCGGTCTTCACCGATTAAATATATATTATATATATGCCTATTAAAAACTATATAACAACACTACTTACAACTAATGTAGATAGCTATTTAATACCCGAGTGAAAAGGAAAAGAACGAATATCTAGCCACTACGGAAGAAGAGCCCGCAGAGCTCGTGCACGAATGTTTAGCAGTGAGCAGCGGAAAATTCGCGCGGCTAAATCTGCAGCAGCAGTAAACTAGCTGTGAACGAAATTAAGAATAAGTATTTCGTGCCTCTGCAGAGAGAAGTATGCAAAGGTTGGGGAGCGTATTAACGAACTAGATTTCTCTGCAAACTTCAAGGCACTGATTAGCTCTCATTATTTCTCCAATTGGCTTACACTGTTTAAAATACTAGCCTCATTTTAATATTTCATTGATAAGTTCATCAGCGAAGTGATCAATGCTTTACCACTAATATTCTTGCTCAGAAGACAGAAGGGGGGGGGGGTGTTTTATGGCGTGTAAAGTTAATTGTTCATTGGCAATTCATAATATTGTTGTTTGAGAATGTAGAAGTTCGTAATTGTTTTGGCGATTACTATGAACTACTGTTGAAACTAGTATGTATTGGTATTGGAAACGAATATGTAAATATTGATAGTTTATTTTGTGATTCTCAATTCTCAGTCGTTTAGATCAAGCAATAAAACCGTCAACCGCGGTGACGGCGTTCCCCGGTCTCTACATCCTTGGCCCTTTTGGCATCGTTATTTTTGTGGATTAACCGTCGCTCAAACCTGGCCAAATAAAAAAATATATTTTTTGTGTTAAATACTGCTTTGCAAAAGCAGTTATTATTTTTTATTAGCATTACGATTTTAAAGAATTATTATTATTGTCAAAGCTTAATGTTGAAGTTCTAGGTAGTAGTATTATGTGTAATTTGAGTATTTATATTTATTTATTTCGATGATTTTTAAGTGTGTGTCGGCGTATAAAATATGTACCGTATATCTTCTACTAGTACGCCTCGTGTTCTATCCAGACTCAGTCCTTCAACCCCAGCGTACACACGGAGACCCGCGTACACACAGACCCGCGAACACCCTCAGACCCGCGTTTTAATAGAGACTATCAGAAGATATACGGTATGTCTGTACAAAGTGAATAATGTCATTAGTCATTAATGCTTCGTGAAGGAGTAACTATCGCAGTTGTATCTTTGTCGCAACAATTAACATTTGTTGACATGTAGCTGTTTATAAAAATACCAATTTTGCACATTTTTAAGAAAGCTCAAATAGCAGTTTGACTCTTTTGAGGAAGTTTAAATATGTATCACTCACAGACATTTTTGAAAACGTAAATACCACAGCCCGTAGGCATAGCCTTAAAAAAGCGCAAAAACTAGTTAAAAAGTGTAATTATGACCACTTTAACGTATTTTCACCGTGCAATAAAAAGTAAAATGTGGACTGTGGGGACTTTGGTGAAAATGACATAGTGGAGACAAGGGACTTGTGTCATAATGCTCCTTCACACACGATATGTGTACTCGTACTTCTGTTATACATTATGTGCTGATAATGTAATATGAGCGTTAAGGGAAAAAATTGAGGGCAGCCAAAACGAGAGGAAAGCCAACAAGAGGCAGGGAAGTTCCATTAAATACTAAGAATAAGAAATTTTTGGATTCGGAAATTCGTAATATCAGTTGGTTTTTGGTATTTGTATGCGCTCTAATACAAGATTTATAGCGGTGGTTGATGGCAACGGTGATAGATCGGCATAAGGTCAGGGTGATATATACATACATTCTTACCGATGTACTTATCGTTGCTACCTACTTATAGATTTCGGAACAAGAGCAGAATCTAAAAGCAAAGAAGCAGAAAAAACTCAAATACCTATACGCTCTGAGTATAGATGTATGGAATAAGGGCTGATGATGATGATCGTTGGTATAACGAGAATTGAGAATAACGATGTAAGAACGGGACGGCCTGGCTCGCCAGCAAAATGGAAAGAAAGCGAAAGCCAAATGTAAATCCAAAGACTGCGGAGTGATATCAGTATGAGACTAAGGACGTCCTGTTTCTTTTCAATTGAAAAATTATACACCCAAAAGGTTTTTTTGGATTTGCCTTTAGACACCGAGTAAGAATCCCTGCGTGATTCTTCAAATAGAACAAGAAAAGGATGATGAGAACAAAAGACATGTCCCCTATTGCTGCTCCATATAAATTTCCTCTCCTGTCTTTCGTCTTTATGCTCTCTGCCTCCGATCTGTAGCTCCTTCTTTCTCTCTGTCTCTCTCTATCGTCCTCGAGTTTCTCTGGAAGTTTCAAGCTCTCGTAGCTTTACTCAGGAGCTGGCGTATGAACTTTGGGAGAGTCTGGTGAATAACACATGGATTCATGGATTCTGTAGTTTGAATTTTGATTCTAATTGTGTGTAGAATTGTGTAGGTCGACAGTCGACCGACCTGAATGCAAGGAAAACAGAAACAGAAGTAGAAATGGAATGCAAACAATATGCCCACATCACATCCTTTCCTAACCTTAGCCTATTACATACAAAAATCAAAAATACACCCATTTGTGCAGGTACTACATACATACATACGTGTAGATGTAGAGATGCGAAAGGCGAAAGGGAAAACTGACTGTGCACAGATTTATCAATGGAATGCAGTGACATAGTCATAGTGTAATGCATCAACTGCCGTCACTCCTGTCTTTTCTTTTGGAAATCTTTTTCTCTCTCCCATGTCATCTGACAGACTTGTTCTTTTTAATCAGGGTCCCTTCATTTCCTTCCTTCCTCCATTCATTCCTTCGTTCGTTCGTTCACAAGGGCAAGTAAAGAAGCAGACAGACTGAAACAGCGGATAGCAAATAGCACAGTTTGTCAGTATCAGGAGCATAGTAACAATTCACAGACACAGAGTATGTAGATCCTTGCCTTGATAGAGGGACCTTCCCCTATGGTCTACATCTCCACTAAATAACATATGGACAGCTTTAATCGTTAGAGCTTGTCGCTGACGTTGTAGTTGTGTGTAGCTGTCGGGGACTAAACTTAGGCTGGTGGTGGTGCAGCATTAAGAACAACTCTTTTCCCCATTTTTTTAGCTCATTATCATGCATCTTGTTCTAAGTTAATAAAATACGCATCAGTTGACTCCTTTGCAAACATTTACAGATGGTAAGGGATACGGCTTACACTATAGGTACAGTGGGACGGTGTCATGTCAGCTCGAGCTAAAGGCTGGGGTTAATCTCCATCCTTCCTCCATGAAGATCAGAATCAGATTCAGAATCAGCACCAGACTGGTTTCCCATTGTAACACACAAAACTGGAGCGACTTTGAAGAATACAGCACACACACACACACTCCACTGAGCCCATTGCCTTTTAAATACATTTTTATTTTCTCAGCTTTTATTCGGACGTGGAGCCCACAATACAAAGAGAGGAGTCCGAGTGAGAGTGAGCGAATTACCAATGGATTTTTCTTACACGACTCTTTCATGCCATGTTCGCTCCTGATACTTTGTTTTCAAAACTTGTGGATGCAAATTAGGCCCATTGATTTATATCATTTTAAGTTGGTCTGGGCTCTTTAGCTAGGTAGATAGGTAGGTAGATATAGTTATTTTGTTTTTGGCTTGGACTCTGCTCTGACTGTGGAATTCAACTGGCCTTGTATGCTCAGTAGTACTCCTGGTCTTGTTTATTTGCTCATGCTGTGAACTGGGTTCGAGAGTTGATTTTTCAACTGTAATTATAATTTATGGGATTTTTATGTGGTACAGATATGCTGAGCTGTTAACATTAGTGGGTTAGCTAAGGAATTAACGACATCGACGCTAATGCTCAGTTATTTATGAGACTGGGTGTACGGAATAAGGGGAATGTATTAGAGATTCGTAGTATGTACTTAAATACTGATAGTCACATTGTATTTTCAGCTAATGTATAACGGCACTAGGACAGGACGATTTTTGAGTGAGAATCCAGTTGAAGTGCTCATGTATTTTCCCCCTTTTCACATAACCGCAACATAACTCATTGGAAGACAGGGAAAAGAGATTGAAAGAGAGCCACTTACCTCCCTTTTTCTTCCCTTGAAGTAATTTTCATGATAATTCCAACTTTCCAGCCAGTGTGATATAAGAATAGGACGACAGAGAGTAAGGACAGACAAGCAGACGGTTGAAACCACTACGGGCTAGGTAGAGAATAGATATCCAAGTAAAAGCCTTTTCCTTTTTTGTGGAAATCATTTTTTTCTTTTAATTCCAAAATAGAAAACCCACTTCCCACCAGCTTACCAACCAACCCAAGTCGTTTCCCATTGAATTGAGAGTATTGGATGTAAAGTTTTTTTCTGATCTGTCGCTGTCGTTCGATCTCACCATTATGTTATATAAATTGGTGAATTATGAAAAACAATTTAGCCACAAACAAACCGTGAACAAGGAGCCAAAAAAGTATTGGGTCGGGATTTATAATTCACATGTATTTAATCAATTACGTACATACAATAAAAACTTGTACATTTACATACATATAATTTAATCAGACCCAAGTATGGCAGCAAAAAAGTCAATCGAAATCGAAACGAGAGGCTGAATGGGAAACTCGGAAGAAGGTTTTGGGTGTTTTGTAAAAAAAAAAGAAAGAAAGAAAGAAAGATAGAAAAAGATATAGATGTGTGTCGTTTACCTGTAAAATAAAATTAGAGGGCATACAGAATTACAAAATATAGTAATATATGTATCGTAAATCTTGGATATTTGAATTTGTATGGAATCGGGTTGAAAAATATTTGATGAAGGCAAAGCCCCTACATTAAATTTCAAAGTTCAATCAAAGCAAATAAAGGTCATTAATTTCCACGGAGACGGAATGGATGGGTACCTATTGGAGTTGGTCGGAGACCTACCTATGTACCTAGGTAAGTAAAATAATAAGAGAGAGAGAGAGAGAAAGAGACAGGAGAGCGGGTAGACTCAACGGTAATAAATTCACTGATAAAAAGACATGGAAAGGCAGGGCAGGCAGTCAGTGCCAATGCCAGTGTAATGCATTCAGCCGGGGCCGGGGCCAGTGGAATTGATTAAAAGTGCATCCATTCCATAAGTTCAGACAAAGTTCAGTTTTTGCATTCATAAATAGACGATTAGATGATGGACCCAAACCCAAAAAATTGAAGACATGTATAATAAAGTGTGAAATAAAATGGGAGAACAACCCACAAAATATTTCACATGCCTTCATAAATAATATTTTAAATTGTCGATTGCTTTGCTCTCTGCCTGCCGAGGCGATGCTAAATCCGAAATTTGAATTCTAAATTCCAACAGTAACCAAGAATATATCTACATAATAATGTATCAAATCAAATGTATCGGTTAGTATTTTCATACAGGTATGTATGTTCACTGAGCTGTGATTACATATGATACATACATATTTCCTCGGTGAGATGTAGATCAGTTCTACATAAATTGAAATTCAAATTTTCATATCTGTTAGTATACAAAAGCAGGTATAGGATGTACCTAGTTTTATGCTCTGCTAGACTTGGCTGGGCTATGATTTCAAGATGATTCGACACGATACGACGCCGGTACGATACATTTACCTTATAAACCTAAACGCTTGAAATGACTCCACAGATAAAATCAGGACAGGATTGAGCACTCCGCTATACTTACAGCAAGCTGCATCAACAAAAAAAAAGATGATCGAGGTGCAGTAATAATAATCATTTGCTTCACACATATTTTATCTAGTCTTTGAGCGGTGTGGAACAAAGTGATGTGTAAAAACTATAAAAAAAAGCAGCCAAGAATAAATATATGAGAAGATACTGATATTGATATTGAGCCAAGCTGCTATTGTTTCGATTCTTACTCTGGTTATTTTGTTGTACACTTTATCATTATAATAATTTTAAAACAATCTGCTCTTGCTTATAGCTATCAGCACGTGAAAGTGCCGAATTACCGATAGGTAGTTGCGTAATATGTATTATTAAATCTGTACTATTACGTATATCTTTTGACACTGATTTTGGTATCGATGAATTGACTAAAAACGATATATGAGACTTCCACCAACGCAACGCAACGAAAGAATAACCGGCGTTAAAATGTTATATATGAGAAAGTGTGTTTTTTTTATTCCATGAAATTCCTCCGAGTGTACTAATAGTAATAGATACTCAGTGAAGACCCCATTTCTTTGGACTTACAAGACAGCCGTGCCCGTGTGGGGACTCCACCCTTAAAATAGATAGGCACTTGAATTAACCAAAGTGCGTAGAAAGAAGATGAGCTTTTTGTTTTGCTTATTAGTAGTTTAAATAGTAAGTCTCGGACCTTATTATTCAGCCTCACTAATGCTAATGATACAGGGGAGGGCTTCAATTGCTTATGCATATACCCAAGGCCTCTCTGTCGATCTATCCAAACACCGATGTATATGTACGAGTTTCTTAAACATTCTGTACATAGCCAACGGAAATTTTCTCTTTCCCTTTCTCGGTGCCTTGGATTGAAAACTCATCGTAGGTACATTTATCTTTTATGGACTGAGCTATGCTCTGCAAGCCAACTTACCATAAACATCAGATTAACTTTTCAGTAAAATATTTTTGTAATCATCGAAATTACTGTAGAACCAGCCAAATCAAAAAAGACAGGCATTTTCTAACACAAAATTTTGTAAGATTTAGATGGACATGCATTGCGCATTGTGGAAAAGGTGAATGACTAATCGAGGATTTTCGGTATAAGCGTAATTAATATATGTATCGTTTGTTATGCGAGATGCTTGATAGTTCCGTTCTCTTTCAAGTCTTTGTCTTTGAGTCTTTGAGTGTGGTTAAGGTATGCGTTGTGGAGTGTCCATGTAAAGTGTGCAGGTTGTTTCGATATTTCAATGGCCCTGTGCATGTCAAAATAGAAAAAGTCTAAACCTAGACACAGGCGGGCAGGCAGGCAGACTGGCCCATTCTTTACATAAATGGGTCGAGAAGTCATGTACTAACCTAGGGATATCTAAATCTGTCTAGGGATGGATGATAGTATGGGATAACTAACTACTGAGCAAACAATAAGACAAAGACAGAGAGTCGAATTCGAATTTGAGAGTCAGTCCAGCCAGATTTAACTAAAGATCACTTTGCTCTGTAGTTTTATACGATAAAAAAAAACTAAAAAACAGATATCAGCCTTTGCGATTAGAGAGCACAGTACTCAATGAAAATGCTTACAATGCAAAGGATTTTGAAACTAAGTAATGTGCCATGTTTTCTACTTAACTGTTAGATTAGGAGGAAGAAAGGCGTTCGAGTGATGTGATGTGATATGTGATGGGATTAGCTCATAAATAAACACATCTCTGTTGGTAGGGTAATGAATCCCTCACTTTTTTTTACATTGCATTATTGTCTGTACCCAGCATACAGTACTTACCTACTTGAAGGATTGGGTATGGGTTCGAATTGTCGAATTGCGCTATTGCGTATCAGTTAATGTAGAAAACAATATTCAGTACCTATGTAGAATACGCCGACGGTTCCGCTTAGGATTTTTAGAGAATGAGTGGCGACGCTGGAAAAAAAATTGACCAG
>JAQFZC010008214.1:0-10385 GCA_034695205.1 Dicyrtoma fusca | reverse complement strand
AGAAAAACTATTACTAAATTCACTACTCATTTCCTGCTATAAAGTCCTACGCAAAATGGAGCACATGTAATCATACGCGCGGCCCATGCGAGACCATAGCGGCGAGACGATAGCGGCGTGTTGACACTCTTTCTTTTATATAAAGAGATTGTATTGATGATCAATGGGTTATACTCGCTTTGACTCTTGATCTAAGACGTCGTGCGTTTTTATTTCTCCAATTTTGTGAGTGTTCGTGTTTTTTTTCGATTTTTTTCGAGTTTTTTGGGGAATTTTGTGAGTGTGCAGCAGGTTGTCTGCCGATTACGTCGCTGCCGGTAAGTCACATTAACACATTTCATAGCCGTTTTTTTCTCGTTTTTCTTCATCTTTTTGGTTTCGGAAAATGGAAAAGTAGGTTAGTTAGTTTGGTCCGTGGCAGGTGGTTACTTATGTACGTGTATACTACCACACCTTTTGGTGTGCGTAGCATATCACGTGACTATGTTCCACAAAGGGCTCAGATGTTTCAAATCCGATTTGGATAAAAGTCAATCCTGGCTCTCATATATCGGCAAACTTGTTACTCCGCGACCTTCTCATGGACCGATTACTGCTGTCATGCTTTTAACGGATGGTGTGTTTTGTGCGGGACGGCCGAGTGTGGCATAAGGCGGCACTATGTGACATACTTCTATTGGCTTTCCTTTCACTCACATCCTCCGGTGAGGTATGGTACAGCCGGGGTTTTGAGGATAGTGACTACATGAAACGCAGTCTCTGGCACCCTACAATATTATGCACGTTTCTTTGCAGATTCAGATATGGTGAGCATATGCTCAGCTGGGGAGTGTGTTGACATCCGCAAGGAGAACGAGGATGAACTTCTCAAGGATGATGACGGCATGGTGGTCGACCCGTTGCCCATTGCCGTTGCCCCATGCCCGTTGCCCAACAAGCCATTTGTGTGGCAAAAATTACTGCTGAATTCCCAATCGTCCCCACCTACGATGGACTAATAATCTACCCACAAGAACGCATCAAACTACTCGCCCAAATTGGAATAAAGACGGCACAAAAAAATGCAAGTGATGTCTGGTACTGAGACTCCGGCGCTGAGTCATACATGGTGGGATGCTATTCATGGTATAGTGAACTAAACAATCTCAAGAATACAATCAAAATTACTACTTCAAAGGGGGACGACTTTTACTGCAACCAGGCTGGAACTGTAGTACTGGAAGGTTGGTCTAACGCTGAGTGGAAAACTGTTGTTCCTAAAGATGAACTTTACTTCAAAGGGGGAATGAATCTGTTTTCACAGCGTCGACTAGTCGCTGATGGGTACAGGTTTTGGATAACCAAGGAGTTTATGAAACTAGAGCGAGGCCCTGACGAGTTGACGTACGAACGAGAAGCAAGCAGTGTTCCTGGTACATATCATGAGATTCCAGAGACTTTCCACTCCCAAGCAACGGTTGTATCGCATGAAGCAGGTAAAACTAACCAATTTTCAACTTCATGAACAATTGGGACGCGCTAATTTTAAATTCATAAAAGCAACAATAGACAAGAAGGCAGTTCACTTTACCAGTCAAGCCTTGGCAAGCCAAGACACGTGAAGGAATGTTCGTGGGATACAAGAGCCCCACAGAATCTAAAATTTGGGACCCCGAAGCTGAACAATACTTCCTTTCTACCTAAGCAGTTTATTAAGAGGATCTCATTCCCATTCATATACAACCAGGGGAGGGTACCTACATCATTTTTGAGAAACAAAGAGAACTGGACAAACACCGACGTGACTTTATCGACAGGGCTAAGATCGCTTATCGCACAAATTCACACCTTTCTCGAAATTCCAATTGAACGGACACACAACAAGACTCGAGGCGAGGAAACCGAAGCAGTTGAACACTCAGGTGACGAAAGCGATTTTGTTATAAATTTTTATTCTGACGATGATAATCACTTACCAGAACCACCGAATGTGACTCCCATCCAAAGAGAAGCCAACCCCGACGATGCTGTTTAAGTAGGCACTATTAATAACGATGGCTTTAATTGCGTCTTTGGATACAACTGGAATCAGGAGGCAGAGGAAGCCAAAGTGGGCGATGGAAATTCGCAACGACAAGTAAATCTCGTTCTCCACGACGACGTTGAACCACAACCAGGGCATTCTACATCTGCAATACAAGACCCGGCAACAATTATTGAAGTTCTCAAACAAGTAGGTAACAAAAGAAATGTATTAACTCAAAGGGGGCGAAAAACAGCTCGTCCAAATAATTATAGGACATTTCAGCAATCACATGCGGCGGTACAATTGGAACTTTCTCTGATTGAACTGGAGGACAAGACTGCTCGCATGCACATAAAAAAGGAAATTGCTGAAGCTGAGATGGACATTAAGCTGCCCAAAACGTTCAAGCAAGCCACGGAGCGCCACGAAAGCCACGAGTGGGAGGATGCGATGTTCAAGCAAATTCTCTCTTTATTGGTACACGAGACGTGGGACATTGTACCCAGACCACCCAATGGAAGTGACATACTGGGAAACAGGTGGGTATTTACCAAGAAACCACCAACTAAGGAGAATCCAGATTGAACTTACAAGGCTCGCTTAGTTGCTCAGGGCTTCACCCAAGTCGAAGGAGTTGACTACCATGAAACCTTCGCTCAAGTTGCCAGGTACAAAACATACGTGCAGTAGCTGCGTCAGCGGCCGTCAACAATCTTACACTGGCAATTAGATGTCGAGACAGCGATTTGAACAGCCTCATCAAGGAGGATGTCTATATGCAACAGCCTACGGGATTCGAAACGGCTTGCATTGATGACTATGTAGTCAAGTTCGAACGGGCTCTCTATGGACTCAAACAATTCTTTGCCAACTGGTACGAGGAGCTTTTTGGATGTCTGCAGTCAGCATGATTTCACCCGAGTTTCTACGATCCCTGTCTCTAAAATTAGTAACGATTACTCTGATTCATACATTATTATGGCAATTTATGTTGACAATGCATGGCTCTCAAAAAATGGTATCGATTTCATGCAGAAAATTGTGGATGTCATCTCCAAACTATACAAACTCAAGGTCAATTAAAACCCCTAGAAGTTCTTAGGCATGGACGTGAACATCACAGAAAAAGGAATTGGACTTCTCCAACGTACATACATACGCAAGGTGTTGAAAAGGTTCAAAATGCAGGATTGCAAGGGTTATCCTATTCCCATGATGACTGACGGGCACAGAAGAGCAATTAAAACTGGACCCAACGAGTCAAAACTCAAAACAAACAAGGAGTTTAGAGAAGCCATGGATAAGGATCTTCACCCATATGACCTAGATTACTTGGATAGAAAGGAGCACCGTCGAGCACTGGATGAAGGAGTCCCTTTCCAGCAAATAGTTGGCTGCCTTCTGTTCATAGCAAGAATTACTCGACCTAACATTTCTTATGCAGTTGACCGACTCACAAGGTATTTGTGCAGCTACGAACATAAAGATTTCAATGCTGCTAAAATTATCCTCAGGTACTTAGAAGCTACACAAGATCTCAACCTTTTCTACAATTGTAAAGCCGACAACTCATACAATGAGCTGATCGTCAACAGCGACTCCGACTGGGCTGGATGCAAGATGACATATAAGTCAACCTCCGGAATTCTTATTATCATTAACGGGTCTCCTCTCTCCTGGGTTTTAAGCAAGCCAAAATAATATGCATTATCATTCTTTGAGGCGGGAACCAATGCAGCTGTGGAAGCTGGAAAAACGGTATTCTGGATCAAAAATCTCCTTGCGGACGTGGAACTATTCAAGCAACTGTCGACTACACCTGTACATATGGACAGCCAGAGTGCCATTATTATTAGACAGGAGTCGAGCCTTCTACCCCCGCAATCGTCATGTAGGTATCAGACAACATTTTTTTTCTTTGGCTCACAAATCCCAGAGAATAAAATTAGTTTATCTGCCTACCGAGATACTACCAGCGGATATCTTCACCAAGCCACTACCACATTCATCATTTGCTCTCAAGGCAACTCAATTAAATCTGGTACTTCAATCCATTAAAGAAACTCCAAAAATTAAAAAGCGGCCTTTTCCCACTAGGGATGGAGCATCTCCAGCCAAACAGATCAAATTTAAGCTCCCTGATGATTATGTGGAACGAGACACTCCGACCGCAACCGACACCACAGCAGGGAGGACGATAATGCTGGCCAATTTTATTACTCTCCTGCAAGTACTTCCCGCACTGACGAGCACACTTATCACCATCCTACTATTCTTCACACTGGCGTGTGGAGACAATCTAGATGAAGGTTCATCCGTCATATGGAGAAAATCAACCAAGCCTGCAGTCATCGGTTATCATTCCGTGAATCTGAAAGTCAAACTTGTCTCTCCTTGTGACCTTTTCCCAATTGCTGATCAGCCTAACAGCAACAAATCAAAGTTAATGGAAAAATGTCATGTTCAATTCCAGTCATTGTTTATCAAAGAAATAAGAAACAATTCTCCATCGAAAAACGGGAGAAACACTTTGTATTGACTGCAATTGGCATTCTAATTGTTTTTGCTATATCTAGTGCAGGACTCGGCCTCTCATGGCACATGGATCATCGCACTCCCAACTACAATTAACGCAGATGGAGATCAAATCTACCATTGATGGACTGGAACGAAAAATGGCTAACCAAAATCAACAACTCATTTCTCTACACAAGGATGTTGTGAAGGTGGAGAAGGCTATCAATGACAATGTTACAGACATGAACCTATGGAATGACCAAGTCCAAGAAATACAATGCATTCTTTCTTACGTCGTTTCCAAGTTAAACATCGGAAAAACAATCATCCAAGATACGAAAAGAGCTTAGGACAAGAGGACTTTAGACTCCCGACTGTTCTATTTTCTCAACATCACACTCCTATGTGTCCCTTATTGTCCACCCGAGTATGGAGACCCACGACTGTGTTACATGGAAAATGATGAGACTGGAATTTTTGAATTTTCAGTTCCAATGGTCAACCCAAACATTATAATTTTGGAGACTGATCCATTCTTTCCCAACTCCCCACTCGACAAAAGGTATGTCAAGTAAAATACATACTACCTCACTGCTCCTATTTTTCCAGGCGAAGATTGTTTGTATGCCACTTACCCAGTCATGGAACCTAGAGGGCTTTTACTTGTCTCTCCAAGTGGGACATGTCAAGATAAGCTTACATTCAACAATGAGACAACACAATATGAACTTGTCAAATGCACTCCACGTACAAAGGGAGATGCGGCTCACTTCGTTCAAGGGAAGGCTTACAATACCAAATATTACATTTACTGCCCAGATAATCCAATTAAGTTAGGTAGTTAGCGTGAAATTATCGGCCCCAATAAAGACTTTACGCTGCCACTTACTACACTTACTGACACATTCATCTCTAATAATGTTACCTACAAGAGGGATATGATGGATCTTGTTTACAATAATGCACAGCCTGCGTTGATGACCGAAAAGATCAAGTGGCATCTCACACCTCATTTGGACTGGGAGTCTCCCAAAATGGTGATCCCGCCCTTCCTGGAAAAGCACTTCCACCACTAATCAAAGGAGGAGTATGATCCCACCACGTGGATTCCTTGGATGATAGTATCAGTATGTATAACAATTTTACTTATTGTATTCAGGAAGCAAATCGGTGAAATAATTATGTATCTATGAAGAAAACTCGGAGGCTAGCTGTTACTCCCATCCCTCGGATAAGAAGACACGTAGATTCAAGCCCGATCTCCAATCGTCAGACTGAACCACTCGTCAACTTGACCCCAGATGCATCCACTAGTTCTGGACCTGGACCTTGATCTTCGAGTGAGAAATCTTTGATGCATAATTCAGTCCCACAAGACACCAACCAAGGTGATTTCTCTAAGAAAATTACACCGAGGAAACTGGAACGCAAGAAGACGGTAGTTCAATCATCTCTCTTTCTCTCTCTTCCCTTGGATCTCAATAATACTCTCAACCAGGCTATGTGTGTACAAGAAGAGCAGACCCTCCTCACTAATACTTTGCTTAAATATCAAGCACATGATAATTAAGAAAACGCGGATTTACTCTACGCAATAGGTATAATGGAATCCGACGGTGACTTAACTCCGACAAAACTGAATTCGGACAGGACGATTAAGTTCACCCCGGCTCACATCCAACAACTCCATCAGATCTTCCTGCAGTGGCGGGGAGAATCATTATCTAGAACTTCTGCACCGGACAATACTTTCACAAGCGGCTCCGGAACCAGCAATGAAAATTCGTTTAGATATAAACCCAAATAATAATTTTTGATTTATTGATATGATTTTGTGATTACAAGTTTATTTTCAAAAATAATATTATCTGCTAAAAGTTACTCAGATGAAAAGGGGTGTTGAAATTCGGTAGTTCTCATAACTGTAATCCTCATACTTTTCACAGGTTTCACAATTTACACATTTTATGATCGTGTGAAGGCTATGTTATTGCATTCACACATTTCTTGCTCATTAACAAGTGAATTTTTATTTGTGTCAACAGACCAAACTAGAATTCATGTCCGTGTTATGTTATTTGTTTATTTATATTCAGATAAACAAATTAGTATAAATGAAATTGTTAAACACTACCAAAGTATTGATTGATCAGATTGGCTGATGGGTTAGCCATTGCTGCATGTGAACCCGACGGGGACCACTTCGGCCCTCTTCCTATTATTCCTATCCCGCTGTCTCTCTTCCACCTTACCATCAAATTGCGGGCTAGGCGGGAGCACAGTCGAGGTTGGGGACTAGAGTCTGCTTGCAGGCAAAGTAAGATCTGTTTGGACGCGCCGCTATATGGCAGTTAACCTTTAATTAGGCATTCGCGCAAGCACCTTCGTTTCCTTGTGGGTTTATTCAATGGACACGTTGGCTTACGAAGACATAATTTCCTAATGGGCTTGGTCGACTCTCCGCGGTGTGAGTGTGATGAGGAGGACAAGGCTTCAATTCACTTTCTTGCTAGGTGTTCGATTTTCATTTACACTAGGAACCTATGCCTAGGTGCTTGTATTCTCACGCTTAGCATGTTAGGCCATGCCACTGCAGGTGAGCTACTAGCATTCTGCAGGCTATCTCGCGGGTCGAGATTAAATAGTTTTGATATGCGTAGTTTGCAATAGGCCTCACGGCCTTGGCGGTATTTGGATGTCGTTTTGTGGTACCCGGAACCCTCCAAATAATAATAATGGGTTATAGATCTTATTGACATATCCAAATACGCAAAGCAAAATAGAACCTTTCATTTTCTACACTAAATACGTTTGGTTAAAAGGATTAAAGTATAAACGTGCAGACAAAACCTTACGTGGGTTCCAACATATTTTGGATACGTCAAAACGAGAACCAGAACATATAGAATGTGATAAATGAAATGAATTCAAATACGTAGTTAAAAAATTCTTTACGAATAAACTATTCTACATGATATACAGGTATATCATGTAGAATCAGAACTGAAAGCGTCTATTTGTAAACGCTTTAACCGTACAATACTTGATAGGATTCATAGTTGCATACTTCGTGCACAGACTAAAAAGAAAGATAAACGAACTTCTTACCAATTTATTCGTATTTTACCACATATATTGTCTAACTAGAACAAAACTGTTCACTCCAGTACAGGTTAAAAACCGTAAAAGCCTCCCATTAACCCTCTCTCAAAGAACATGTGAATAGCAGGATCAGATATGTAATCCAGAATGACAATACTGTACTTTAATGCAGCCAGTCAACTTATGCTGGAAAGACTAACGTACTTTGCTGAATCACGTTGGAATTTATAAAAATACTTCTAAAATTCTCAAACACACCAGGGAAGAGACATTAAATCTTCAACAAATTATAAAGATCAAGATATTCATCTAAATTATGGATATCTAAAGTTTCCCAAACACGCTGGACATGTTGATAGTTCTCACTACGAATGTGTCCTTTCTGAGATTGTCATAAAATTCAAGTTGTGTGGAGATATCTGTTCCAGAAAAGTCACTGCTGGATGATGGAATTATATGGGAAGACTCCTTGTTGGTAAAGTAATTTAAGTTGATTCTACTTACTTTTTAGATAATGCTTATCCAAAAACACGCTGTTAGTAACATTGAAATTGGATGCATTCTTGTCCATGTGTAACATGGAAATAAGAGAGTCGAATCCTGTGTAGAGAAACCTCATAGAATCTATGAATCGTAATTTACCATCATTGAGGGAGATACTATTAAATTGTTCGGACGAAACGGGAATTACTGATTGGGATTACATTTTGTCATGATTTAGATTTTGAATGATAGGGTGACTATCATATCCTGTGATGTTATGCATAACCACACGGATATATTTTGTATATGAAGCCCTAAAGATTGCAACCAGAATGTGCCTTTGCAATGAAATCATGACTGAAATGGTCATAATGTAGGACAGGGGTGTTGCGATTTCTTTTGAAAAACTTTTTAGGTTTGGGTGAAAGAATCTTTTCACAAAAAAATCACATCACCAGGGAACAAACCGTGAATGATGCTCATAGAGCATTAATCCAATTAATAAAAATCGATCCATCCGGCTTCATTAAACCTTCATGTACACTAATAAATATTTTATACTTTTAAAAATTTCAAGTTGATCAATTATACGTTTAAAAATGCGTGTGTTTACACGAGAAAACATTATTGATAGGACAGTAATTTGTAGACGCTCTGTTCGTATAGAGTATTTAATTATTGTTCCATCAATAACAGGACTTTCATCTATAGATAAATTATCAGAATCAACAACATAAAATATGAAAAGGAACCTATCGTTATGATTATTTTTAAATGGAGTATTCAACTCTCTACGAGAATAACTAACAATATGACAATTTACATTTATCAGATTTATCAGAGCATGGTTTGTAGGAAGTAGCATATTTCTTATACATTTTTTCTGTTTCAATATCGTGTAGCACATCGTCAAGAGCTGTTAATGTCCCTGGACTCAAAGCTTGTATGATAGGCTGTGTAGTCTTAGCTTTAGTATTTTCAGCTCGCGCCGGTTTGAAAATAAAATGAAATTGTGATTTGTTAGTATGTATTATTATAATCCAAAAAATAAAAATCAAAAAAAGGTTTGCAGGATTTTTTTATTTTGTAAAAAATAAAAAAAAAATAGTTTTCTGTAATTGTTTTTTTTATTTGTTTCTTGTGCTGCAGTTTTTTACGTAAATAACATGCAAAAAATAAATCGATTTTTAGGCAAGTAGGTAGAGTATTTTTTGATTCCTCCTTTATTATCCGTTTGCGAGGTTTTATCGGCTTGATTGCGTTTGGGGAATCTTTTAGTCTCCCCCTTCCTCTTTCCGCTTGTGAAATTGATTAGTAATTGGATTGCACTGCTCTTATCTTCAATACCGATCATCTGCACAGTCGGCTAAAACTCTGGGCTTCTGTGCAGGTCTGGTTTTTAGATATTTTTCCCTTGACCGTACAAACAGGAATGAGCGTCGATCCATCCAAACGAGCCCAATCAACCCAACTAAATAAACTGATAGCAAATTCTGACTCAGCGAGTAAATTTTACTTCGCCCTAACTAGTCTGGGCCGATTTCAAAAATGTTAAGTTTCCAAAATGGACCTGTGACTTCTGAGTAAAAGAACAAAGCTTAATCGAAATCATTTTCACGGCTCTATTTGAGGTCACACAGTAAAACTAATGGCAGATTCGGACTCAGCGGGTAAAATTCATTTGGCACCAGTTGGTTTGGGCCGATTTCAAAAATGTTTAGTTTCCAAAATTGACGTGACTTTTGAGTAAAAATGAAAAAACCTTAATCGAAATAATTTTCACGGCTCTATTTGAGGTCACACAGTAAAACTGATGGCAGATTTGGACTCAGCTAGTAAAATAATTTGGCACCAGTTGGTTTGGGCCGATTTCAAAAATGTTTAGTTTCCAAAATTGACTTGTGACTTTTGAGTAAAAACGAAAAAACCTTAATCGAAATAATTTTCATGTCTCTATTTGGGGTCACACAGTAAAACTGATGGCAGATTCGGACTCAGCAAGTAAAATTTATTTATGTGGTAGTTAGCCTATCGCTTCCCAGCCTAACAAGTTTAGGAAACCAGCCTACCTCAACATATTCGAAGTGTTAAGAGTAATTTCTCGTAAAAGCCAACGCATTTAAAACCTGACTTCAGATTTGAAAAGCGAAGGTCACACTACGGCGTGTAATTTTATTGTAAGTCGCTTTTGTCAAAATTGGTAAACACTACTACGTAGTGTACTGTTGAGCCACTATTAAAAACTGTTGACTAATGCTAATGACAACAAATGAAGTGC